>UFQX01000724.1:71485-196123 GCA_900497675.1 Arapaima gigas | reverse complement strand
CCCAAAGTTTTTCATTTCATCAGCTCTTTCCCCCCCCCCCCCCGTTTCTATCCTCCCTCAGCCATATAGAGGCAAATGGGACAAAGAGGCAATCCCATAAACAGCATCAATCTGGACCACACCAGCATGTGCCCCCCACAGCCATTTCCATTTTAGATTCCGCTTTTATTGAAGCCACATGCCAACCTAAGCTGGCTGCCCAAATTCAGTTCAGAAGAGCACACCAGTTGTCTAGCCCCAGCTCATATTCTTGACACTTCAGCCACAAATGAGAAATCAGTCAGGGGGCTGTGCCAAGCATCTTAGTTTTTAGAGAGCAATTCAGAAAGAAAGATGCATGACAAAGAAAAGTAAGACAATTCAAAGTTGTTAAAGTACAGGAGGTAAGTTGAGACGGAGTGAGTTTTGTTCTCCATGTATGGGTACCCAGGAGCTAATGGAGATAAAGAGTCATTCTTCTAGATAGTCTCTTTCCTGGGGAATTGATTACAGTGGAGCACAATCACACCCAGCAGGGGCCTGAGCCTCCTCCCTCACAACGGGCACCGGGGGGGTAGCCCCCCATTGTGCGTCACTGTCATCTACATTTTTAAACTGCAAATGTACATTTTCAGATTAGTTTTTAAATATGCATGGACAACTGCATGACACGAAAGTTAAGTAATGCACAGTGTGACTGGCCTGAATGGCAATCGATGCAAACTTTGCAAAATTGACAAAATAGCTGCTTAGCAGACAGTTGATCCAGTTTTATTTTTTAAATTGAAATATATAGATAGATAGATAGATAGATAGATAGATAGATAGATAGATAGATAGATGACATGTTGATGAGAACAGAATGATTTTACATTTTATTTAAGAATATTTGAACATATTAAAATCACTCTATTTTTAACTATATTAACATCACAGTTAGTCATTTTAAATAGCAACAATAATTCAATAATTTTGTATAAAACAAGCAAATAATCTTTCGAAAACAGTCTATCATGTTACTGCAACAGGAACCACTGCAATACATAGACAGAGACAGACACATAGATCTGCATGGTGATGCATCTGATAGCGCAGATGAGTGTAGTTTGCATGTCGCTCCTGTGTTCACCCTGGTTTTTTTTCAGGTGCTTGTGTTTTACCCTTCAGTCCAAACATGTGTTTTAGTTGAACTGGTGACTCTGTCCTGCTGGTCAAGTGTGGACCTGTGACTGAATGAGTGTGTAGCCACACAGCAACAGACTGGTGTTCTGTCCAGTGTACCACCCTGTGCCTCCAGCAGAGGATCCTGGACAAACAGGAACCTGCATTGGACTTGCAGTTATTGACTGCAAGCAGCAAATTAAAATTAAACAAAAAAAAATAGTCAGTGTTTACAGCTATAACAAAGTTTCATATATTAGCCATCATCGGTTTCAGTTCTTTGTAAAGATGAACAAAAAACCTGCCTACAACTGGTTTCCCATGATGAAAAAGAAATTAAATTAAAGTTTAACTAATAGTTATCCCACACAAAAATCCATTTTATTGAAATTCTTCTAACCCCACAGAATCATTGTTGGCTCTGTTGCCCTGTTGTTCCACAAAAGGAGAAAGTGACCAGCATTTGATGTAGGACCAGCACTGTCACTGGATCAGCACAGACCTGTGGATGACGGTAACACTGTCCGTTGCAGTTCTGCTGTGGCTTCTCTTGTGTCACACACTGAGTTCTTTTTGACTTTTTGCCACACACTTCCTTGTGACACCCTGGGGGGCAGTTGCCTCCGTGGTACCCTGAAGCAGCCCCTTCCCTCTGACTCTACTGCTGTCTGTCAGAAAAACTCATCTCCAAAGTCTCCTCACCATATGAATTGTCAGTGAAACAGACTAAGGGCCAAATATTCTAGTGTATAGTTCCACCACTTTTTCAGTGCTAAAAAGCAACTAAGCTGGTTTACTGCAAAAGTGTAATGGTCCTTCTACTTGTACAGAAAGATGCTACTCTTCTGCACACTTGCTTTATTGTACAAGCATTTGAAGGAGTTTCCCTTTTGCAGCACAAATTATTGGGAGGAAAATAGCCAAATTAATAAAAAAATTAGATTTATTGAGGCTGGCAATGGTGAAGATTTTTATGCTTTAAAATGTTGAGAACTGTGGACAAGAAGGCAACCCAGTTCTTTTCAAAATACGTCTTTGGAAAATTATTTAGGTGGACATGTATTATATGGTATGCAAATCATTCAGTATTAATAACAAGAGCAATCGTTTTTGGGGATTTACTTTGGAAATTGATTATTTCAGGCATTAAAAACTGGATGTATATGTCATATTTCAACTTACAGCTCAAACTAGAAGGTCGATATAATAATTACTTCAGAAACATACCTTCTTCAAGCCACATTCATCTATATTATGAGTCACTGGACACCCAAAGAATTTTCACACCTTCGATGTGGATGGATATCCAGCTTTTAAAATATTTTCTTTTTTAAAAATAAATGAGTAAAATAAATCATTGTGCATAAGGGAAGAATAGTAAGAAACCCTCCTGAGGACGAAGTTGGAGGAAGGAAGTTATAGGTGCTGTAATTCAGGATTCCACATTTATCAATGTCAAGCATCACACAAAGCACAAATGTTCCTTTCAGCATCATGCAAAAAATAAATGAGAAACTGATTTATTGATTAGTTGACAAAACCAGCGTGAAACACTTGCCTGTTTACGCTGTACAGTACAGTATAGTACTTGCAGCTCGGGTTCACGTCAAGATCCTGGCGCTGCATTTGTACTTTCTATTAAGTGACGTGCTGAACGACTTCCATAAAAGCATGAAAAAAACACAAAGGTGTAAGAATCGGAATGAAAGTGCATTTACAGGCACTTTGGTTAAACATCTCTGTTAAGCAAATACAACAATCATAATAAGAACAGTGATGTCAACCAAAGAAATTTTTTAGAATTGTTTTTTTAATTTGTACATGCCTAGAAACATTCAAGCAAAAAACGTAATTTAATTATGCAGATTTAAGTGCCTGATGTTCCATCATTATAAATCTGACTGAACCAATTTTGACTGGAGCTGCATTTCATTCCCAAATGGCAAAATAAATGGATTTACTTAGCATGAGAAGCGCAGGTCGCAGAAAAATTAGCGCAAACCTGCATATGAGCCATAGTGTAACACCCCACATCCTCAGGCTTGTGGCTTACAGAACACCTTGGACTGCCATCAAGACGTTTAATGAGCTCCTATGAGCATCATCTGGCCAAAAAAAACCCTGTCGTCAACCCATAAAGCTTACACCACTTTATCCTCTACGTCTGTCTCAGGAACATTCTTCCTAAGATGTTTTTGGTGTCCATTATTTCTCTTGCTAAGACTACAAGTTATGACACTGTGTTAAATTATTCATTGTTTTAGCAATTTTAAACCGATAAGTCTCTTGGGAGTCAGGAAGCATTCATGTCGACAACGCAGAACTGGACAAGGCCTAGATGCTCATTTGTTTTACACAGACCATCAAATTGAAGAAGTGGTGTCCAACATGTAGAAGATTAATTATTCCATAGACAAAATAACCCAGTGGGTGCAGATGCCATAAGCTGTATAATAGCCCAAGGCACTGAATAAATGTTGTTTTTTTGGTCCTGGACCATTCTGTGGTTTGAATCACTAAGGTAATTTAACTCAATTTAGTACTAGTAGGTTCTTTTATTTTATCTTTCAAAATATGCGGCGCTCGAGTAATTTGATGTCTTCACCTAAGAGAAGTGTAGCTGTCAAGAAACGTGCACAGGGAGGGTTTTTGAAAATTATCTTGTAATGCATTTTTGAAAGATAGAAGTTCACACGTTTCGTAAACTATGCAATTTGAAACGTTATAATTATTAACATGCAAAGCTAGAGCTTCACTGACGTTTTCATTATGCCCTAAGAGTCCAACTGCTGTTGATTTTTCCCAATAATGCAGGATAAAGCAATTTATTTTAATTTTAACCACCATCTATACTTTTTATAATCGGTTGATCATAGTCATCATTACACAACTGATTAACACCATTATGAATATATTTCTTTAACCAAAGGAGAGGAGAGGGAAGTAGTTAATTGCTTCTTTTCTAACTTTTTTTTCCAGCAGATTATTAGACATTCCACTTTGGCATACCACTTTGTATCTCATACGTTATTCATCACATGGGGACCTTTAGAAGAATAATGATCATACAGAATGTGCCGAAGGCGTAAACATGACCAGACAGACAAAGAAATGAAAAACACAGAATTTCTAATCTGGTAACCTCATATTACTCAAGAATATGGCTGAGGAATTAAGATGGAAGGAAACACATTTTACGTGAGTTATGCAAATATTTCCTTGTTATATTTCTTAAAATTGTGTAGGTTCCAGCTGATATTAGTTTGCTTTTTTGGTCAAATGCTGAGTTTTAATGTATACTCCTAACTTTCTCACTTTTCTTTACATCACCGTACCAAAATAACACCATAAACTTCGTTTTCCTGCAAAAAGGACCACGTCAAGAGATTCTGGAACTGACTGTAACTAGGCCATGCTGTAGCTCAAAAGTCATACTTATCTTTCTTATTAAAAAAATAGAATACATTCAAAAAGTTTTTTTTATTACTTCATTTTGTTATGTGTTGCCAGGTTTTCTCATACACAAGTAATTGGCAATAATTTCAAAATTCAAAGGAGCGTTATTATACTGAAAAATAGAAAGCTGAAAATTCATTACAGGTATTGACCTACACTGCATTAGCAAAACATGTCTGGTGTATATTATAATTCACATTTTCTAAAGTGACCAAAGTCATTTACATGCAACATCTATCAGCATTGATCTGAAGTCCTCTTGTGTTCAGCTGCATCAGTGGAGAATAAATATTACTGACATTTTGAGATCTCGGAATTGAAACAGCTGATCAGATCAGTTACGCTGTCAGGAAGATCAAGGAACTGCCTGGGGATCTTTGAAATGAAGCTGTTAGGAGGCAAAAAGTTGGGGAAGGTTATAAAAAAAGATTGCCAAACCATTGAAAGTCCCAAGGGACACAGTTAAGTAAACTGCAAAAAGTGTTTAAAAGAATGGCTTACCCAGACACTGTCATGGTCAAGCTGTCCTACAAAACTGAACAAACAGATGAGAAGGGCAATTGAAGTGCCCAAGAAGCAAACTAAAGCCCTGAGAGCTGCAGAGCTTATTGGCTGAAATTGGAAATGCTGTCAAGAGACTCCATTGTCTACAGTACACAAATATGGTCTCACCAGGAGGCTGACAAGATGTTCACCTGGACTTGGCCAGAAGCCATGTGGCAGACTTGGAAATCATTTTATGGACGATCACATGGTCTGATGATGAAAAAATCGAGTCTGTGAATATCAGTTGTTATCACTTTTTGGCTGATGAGGTGGGCCCTGACCCTCGTGATCCTTGCAGTGGTCTCCAGCTCCTGCTGGAGGATCAACAAGCATTCCCATGGCAGTTATGATATATGATATATAAACTCTTCAGCATGTTCTAGATCTGCTCTGGGGTTTCCTCCCAGTGGTATGTGCCTGACACAAATCCCATGGGAATTGTGCAGGTAGCATCCATAAAAACATGCCTGAACCACTTCGCCTGCTCCTCTTGATCTGAAGAAACAACACCTCTACTCTGAAGCTCTCCCTGGTCACTGATCTCCTCACCTTGTCACAGAGCATGAACCCAGCAATTTTGCACAGAAACTTTGTTTTAGCCTTGTTTCTCCAACTCTGTTCTTTCAGGCATTAACTAAAAGGACCAGAGGTGAAGATGAACCTTTGCCTGAAAACAAGATTGCATGGTCTGCTGATGCAGATATGTACAGATCTCACATCACGCATGAGTTATGCGATCACAGTGAAAGGGTAAAGGACGCAATTCAGGAAATTAGAGGCTCACGAGAACAACACGCAAGTGTTCAGACATCAAATCGCATCCATGATTCAGATGTTTGCCAACCATCAACTGACCTATGCGCTGGTACCTTGAGTTACTGAAGGTTTCCCTGCTCTTGTGCATCGTGATTATCTTTGTGGTTAGAGTGATTTTTAACACTGATTTCTGGTGGGAACTGTTAGCCTTGTCGGCTGTGTTTCTAGATTAAACTGCATGCGTTCTCCTCCCGGGTTGCTTTCTCTCTGCGACTGGGTTATAACACCACACTACACTCCTGACAACAGATATGTATCTGATGTTACACCAGTCCTCCTTTCAATCTCTCACTCCGTATTTTCCTTCACCGTTGAACGAGTCAGAGACACTTGAACTCCTTTACTGGGGGCAGTTGATTCCTCCTCAAGAGATCTACTCTTTCCCAGGAAAGGATTATGACTTCAGACATAGAGGGACTGACTTTCTTACCTGCCACTTCACGCTTAGCAGTGAACCTCTCAAATGCACACCTAAAGTTACAGTCAGATGAGACCAAAAGATCATCATGCACTAAAAGCAGACATGCCATCGGTTCCCCGACTGAACACACTTTTGGCATCACCTGCACCTTGACATCCTGTCCGTGAAAATGGAGTAGAGTAAAATAACCTTGGCAGGGTCCAGACTAAATTTGACTTTATGCTGATAACACTGACGAAGCTCAAACTGAGCTTATACTGGGTATGAATTGTGCACTTCATCATACTTGGTAGATCACTGCAGTGCCTAACAGTACATGCTAAAGAACACTGTCATATTCCTTTTCCAAGTACACCAAACACATATAGAGTGTACTAGCATCTTCCACAACCCCTCCAACAACTGTGCCAGGGAGAAGGGTTGATCCACATTTTAATCTGTGGCTCAACTATCTGATAGAATCCGCTTTCCAGTCCCTTGGCATACTCCTGAGGTTGAAGGGTGTGATTTCCCTTATAGTTGGAACACAACCATCAGTCAACTTTCTTAAATACAGGGACTGATGTATTCAGTTTGCCAAACCAGGCGTATCTTACCCACCTTTCATGCCACACTAAAGAACTGTGCAATCCACAGTATACATCCCTCCCACAATGAGGGGAATCAGACTGTCTTAGGACCTCAGGAAAAGTGATGGAGTCTAATCGAGCAGAGACATCAAACACTGCTTTTTGATAGGTTGGCATGTCTAGACTGACAAGTTCCTTGAAAGTCTCCTTCGACTGCTCAATGGTCTCTCCAGAAATGGTCAGTGTTTCTCTGTCCCCTGCTTAGCAAAGCCTGGGCAGAGTCACGTCTTCCTCTCCTAAATGACAGATGGTTTGCCAGAACTTCCTTCAGGCCATCTCATAGTCTCTCTCCATGGGCTCTCCAAACTTCTCTCATGCCCAAGCTTTCCCTTTAGCAACCGCCTTTGCTGCAACTCTCTTTACAGGCCAGTAGCTTTCAGCTGAATCCAACGATTCCCCTGAAAGCATTGCTCAAAGGCTTCCTCCTTCAGTTTAACACCTTCTCTCACTACTAGTGTCCACCAGCAGGTTCTCAGTTTGCCACCATGGGAGGCACAAACTGCCCTCAGGCTTAATATTTTAGCAGTCATGTCCAAAACCAAGGTCTTTGACATTTTATGTTCAAACTTCCACATCTTAGACCTAACTCTGGACAAGTGAAAAATTGTCTTGGAGATAAACCAATCTTGCAACAGACTGTTGGTAAGTCATTCCCAGAAAACCCTTGTAAAGGTGAAAAATTAGAAAAATGTTTGAAAAAATTAGAAAAAAAATGTTATAAAATTATGAAGGTTTGCAGCAAATTTGTATAAACACATTTTGATCTTTTTTAAATGAACCTTACTGCAGTATGAACATATTTCTTATGTTACTTATAAGTAACACAATGAATGTTGTGCCAGTCATGTTAGAAAATACACGACATATTCATGAAAAGGTTGTCAAAGAGTAGTTTTTTTAATTTTAAGGGAGGCATGCTTGTACAGCAGGGAGCCCTGAGCAGATGATCCAGAAAGAAGTGAAAGTTTTATCAGTTTACAAAGTATAACAGGAACAACGTTACATTACCTAATTTCACCAAAGTTTTACATCTTATTTAAGCCATGATTTGCAATAAGTGGGTACATTCTTTGTATGAATGGTAATATATAAACTTTTGAAGACTTTGATCTAACTTTGAGTTGTCCAAATGGCAGATTAAGTAAATTATCTTTATGCAATTAAAATTACTTTTAGCATTCTCTGCATATTTCTCCAGTGTACAGTAATACATGTATTTCTTTCAACAGTTTTGGCCTTGAATGCTCTTTGGTTTTCTATTGCACCTTTCATCGATCACTTCCCCCATTACCCCTTCCATTCCACCAATTACAGATTGGGGAAACCACTGAGCAGTGGAAGGAGAATTTTAAGGAACTTCTCAATCTAGACATGCCCACCTATCAAAAAGTATTGTTTGATGTCTCTGCTGCATTAGACCCCGTCACTTTTCCTGAGGTCCTATGGCAGTATAACACTGCCATTGTGGGAGGGATGTTTGTCTCAATATTTAAGAAAGTTGACTGACAATGTGTGTGTTTTTTTTTTCATTTATGCATCATGGAAAAAAAATGCTTTTCAGGTCTGTCCATTCAAACCCACTGTGCATCATCTACAGACACCAATGGTCCACCACACAGTCTTGTGTCCTAGTGTGTTATGGATGCTACCTGGCGTCTTACATCAATATCAGTATGTAGTGAAATAAGTTCTTTTTCAATAAATCTGTTACTTCCCTCTCTGTGGATTTGCTACCGTACACCAGACGCCTTAAGAAAATTTCTTTGTAATAAGCTTCTTGTAAACAGTTGCCTTTTATTACTGAGGAAATGTTTTTTTTTCTCCTCCAAGATGTGTGATGTCGTCAGGGCTTTAGGGCAGATGGTTTAGTGGTTCGTAATAAATCATATGAATAAGAAAATGATTCATATGAATGAGAGAGCTAATTCGAATGAAATAACCCTTGTAAATGGTTTCCAGTTTGTGCCATGGGGGTTCTCCCCATCAGAAGTGTCACTCCATTTACAAAACTCATAAAGAAGAAATGAATCATCCCACTGAAGATATTCGCACCATTTTAAAACCCATTCTTTACCTAATTCAAATTCAAATTCAGAGGTCTTTGCATGGGCCGGTGAACATGAAATTAAGAGCCACAAATTAAGGAACAGATATTGCTATATTTTAATGGACTCCAGACATCTTCTTGGGGACCCCCCCTGCCGTTACTCGATTTTTCATATTCCACCCTTTGCCCAGCTAGAAACGTTATCAGCTGCTGACTGATTCTAAAATGTTTGTTTGTGTTAAGATGAAAATTTGGAAAAGGTTGCTATGGGTCTCCATGGAAAGTTTTGGCAACTACAGCCGTAGCTGACTGAACAAACACCTGGAGTCTGGATCATCAGAATAAAATGGAGGGCAGGTTTAGAGTCAAGTATAATTTATGAAAATAACTTGTAGGCAGTGATTTTTAAAAAATTATTTCTTATTTGGAATTACAGGAATGTGGTAGATAGAAAACAATGCATACATGTTTTGTGTTAAGAACTAAAATTTATAATCTTTATCATGCAGCTTTTAATCTTGACAGCTACACAACAAAAGCACTTTCTACACTATCAAAAAAGACACCTTTGTTGAAACTGCAGTGCTTTTACTTCTTTCTTTTTTCAATAAAATAAGCTATTTGTATTGTGACAAAGGCCTAAAAATCTTGTATGTCATTTTATATGAATGTCTCACTTGTACCTCATTGTCTAAACTTTCGTTTCTTAAATAGCCCTGGGGTGTTGAAAATTGTTATCTCTGCTGTCTTTGTCTTCCTTTGGTATAAAAAGTAATTATCCTTCACATAAAAACAGAGATGATTTGATTTGCAATAGATATGACAAAAAAAGCTGACATTTTTTTTTTTAGAACCATAGTCAAATGTTCTTTTGGAAGACGACGGTAATGAATTTATTTTATGCCTTTTCGATGAGTTACCGTGTGATACAAACTGAGGTCGATGAGCCATTTTGTTTTCAAAAGAAGGATGGAGGCAAACAGAGCTAAGCAAAGGAGTGAAGAGCATGCTGGGGGTCGTACTGTTATATTTCTGAGCTGACTTACTCTGCGTGGTTTAACCTTTTTCATTACAATGTAAGTGAAGATTTGTCCAGTTGTGGAGGGTCTTAAGCAGATGTTGCCACATAGTGTAACACCAGATCATTAGAGAGTGAGCTTCATAGGTTTATTCCAGGATTTTTATAACACAAGTTTTTGGACCTTTTCTAAAATTGATTAATGTTTATACAATTTCCCTGTCCTTCTTGGCTTTAAAAAACCCACAGGCTTAGGAGGTCATGCTAGGGCAGCTGCATTGCACTGGGAGGGTGAAACTGTTGAATATTTAACAGCAGGTTTCTCTGTGCTGCTGGTTGCAGGTCCTACTCAGATCTGTACATGAGGTAAAAACGGCTGCTGGAGCTGCTACACAGAGCAGTGCTTGAAAAAATTTGTGGAAAAGTTTGAAGTTGTAAAAGTATGAAGGTTTTCAACACATATACATAAACACATTTTATTTTTTATGAGAACTGTACTGCACTTTGGGCATGTTACTCAGTGGGTTATCTGTTGACCCAATGTCTGAATGAGAACAATATAATAATAATAATAATAATAATGGCAACAGTAGTTTTTGTATTAATAATATTTTTTTAATTTATTGTTTATTTATTACTTTATTTTTTCATTTTAAGAGTAGCACAGTTGCACAGAGCCTGGGCCCACAGTCTAAAGACATGCATTTCAGGTTTCTTGATCACTCTAAAATGTGTGTCACGCCCCCTGTTCTACCTGCTGTTCCGCCCAGCTTCACAATTGCCAGCACCTGCTCCTTCTTTCCCTGAACAAGGTATAAAACCTGTGTAGCCCTACATGCCGGTGTAAAGTATTGCCCATGTTACTACTGAGCATTTCTCCTGTTAGCCTTTCCGGTAGTCGACCCTCGCCTGTCCCCGACCTTCGATCTAGCCCAACCGCTTCTGGTACTCCGTTGACTTCTGGATCTGACCCTTGCCTGTGTGTTGACCACGATTCTGGAACTTCTCTTGCTAATAAACCTCCTTTGCTAACTCGCGCCTGCACACGTCTGCTTCCTGCCAACGGCGTCACAATGTGACTGTATGTAACAACCATGTAGTGGACTTGTAGTTTTATCAAGAGCTCATCAGAATTGTCACGCCATTTAAAAAACGTGTAAGAAAGAAACGGTTGAAAGGAAGATGCTTGCGGCATAGACTCCAGACCACTGCAACCCTCACTGGGATAAAGCGGTTAAGAATAACATATGAGATTTTACATTTTATTTATTCGACCCTAAAGATTTACCTTAATCAATACTGAGAAACCAGAGAACTCCTATCCTGTCCAAAGGCACTGATCTGTGAAATGCTGAAAAAACAAGTTTTTATACCAAAAAAATTGTTTTGAAATGTCTTGATCTTGACAGCTTCTTCAAAGAACAGTGCAAGACTTTGCACTAGTTTTTACTGCACTGGATTTCTCTTTAAAGCATTGGTTTTATTCTGGGTGTTACAGAGCTTTTCAAAATACGTCCTGTTTGGTCGACATCAGTGTTTATTGTAAGTCAGTGTGATATTAAGATACTTCGGCCAATTATTATTATTTTTTTATTGTAAGAGAGGTTTTATCTTATGACTCATTATGTTGAGACTGATTTTGAAAAATTCCCATTTCTCATCATGACCCTCTAATTCTTGTGTTAAAAAATCCTTGTTCCAAATAAGACTTTGTAAGCTGGGTTGAGCAAAACCAGGATTAATGCAATAAGTTAATAAATTAATTAATATTAACTTAATTACTATAATAAGTTAAGATACATTAATAAGTGCATTAATAACAGTAAAAGAAGTACAATATGGCTGATAACAGTCTTCCTATTGAAGTGGGGAAAAACTGAAACCAAAAGTGATAAAATAACTGATAACAAAATTAAACTAGCTATTAAAAACAGACAGCAAGAGAGATATGTAAGGTCATTTAAGTGTCAGAGAAAAAAAACTTAACAGAACAGTGCCAACGAGTTGTGTGAAGAAGGTCTTCAAAGCGTACGTGAAGATGAGGAAGCAGAGCATATCTGGTGCTGAGAAGAAGGTCATTCCACAACTTCTGAGACCAAGGTAAGAATGAATGATCCTCCTTTTGTGGTTGCGTGGAAAGAGGGGGCAAAATAGCAAGCAGTCAGAGGCTGGATGCACTTTATGTGTTGGATGGTAGGCAGAGATGCGAGTCTGAAGGTAATGAGGAGCAGAACCATGAGGGGATTTATAGGTTAGAACAAAACCTGTAAACTGGATCCCAGTGGTATTAGGAATCCAGCCAAGAGCCTGGAGCGGAGGGGTATTGCAGCACTGAGTGAAGCACCCCACACCCGGCAGACCTGGTCAGTGCAGCAGGTACAGATTTTGCAGATGTTGTGAAGGAAAAAGTGACAGAACTGGGTCAGTGAGGAGAAGTAATGAGCGTAGAAGAGAGTTATCCGGGGTCAACCAGAGGTTTCCTCACACTAGCTAAACACAGACAGACATTTACTGAGAACATTTCACAGAAGTTTGGTGGAAGGAGAAACGGAAAGTAAGTGCAGAGCATCGATCAGATGAGTTTGAGGTGATGAACGTCCATCCACATAGAGGCAGCTGAAGAACAAACGGCAAGACAGCAATGACACTGCTGTTTGAAATTTTTGCAAGTACTGCGGTGTGAAAGTGACATCTCGTGTAGAAGAGTCATGTGTTTATCTTCCAATGCATAGACTATGAATAAATAATGATTCCCAGAAGAGATGGCTTTTAAATTAATACATTTGTTTCAAATGTAATTAGTACAAGTATGTATCGGCTCAAACTCTGCTGATGCTGCAGCTCATTACGAGACGGAGTCTTTTCAAATCGCCAGTTACGCTGCTGGGGGAATTAATGTTGAATAATGCATAATTTCGATAGTAAATATCTAAAAAGTAATTTAAATTTGTTATGCGCTAGGTGATCTGTTTTCAAGTGCTCGAACGGCTATTTTAAGGTTTTGTACTGCGAGACATAAACTTGTGTTCTTTACGCTGCTCTGCCTTGCCCTGTGCATTTACAAATTTCGCACAGTTCCTTATTTGGATTAACAGGCCTCAGCGCAAAACAGTACATACAAATATTTACGCATCGACAAGTTCTGTACGAAACGTTTACCTGTGTACGCAGTAAATGTGGACGGTAAGGTGAGGTAACGGTAGGGTGGCTGTAATGCACATTTTGTAAATGGGACTGTCCAGGTATCACTTCAGCAAGTTTCCCTCAAATTACTCCCCGAGTTCATTCTTTACGTTCACTTTTTAATGATTCATTCCAGCTGTACCTCAGTATACAGTAATTTAGTAGCACAAACAGGAATGAGGGCACAAGGGACAGAGGATCTGCTGGTTGTTGTTGGGTCCTAGCACCTATTTGGTTGTATGATAAATCCCAAACAACACGGTTTGCTCAGTGAAAGAAGAACAACAGAAGACAAAGTGCGTGCTGGAAAGAGTAAAAAATATTATTTCCCAGCTGGATAACTGTTACATAGCCTGAATGGTTTTCTTAGACTTCTCCACATACCTGCGTGGGTTCACTTGGTGTCGAGCGGACCTCTAATACCGAGGTGGAGTGTGTTGAGTTGTTCTTCACCAAAAGAAATAGGTGTGTGGTGGCAGTCAACAAAATTCTGTATCCCCAAGCACCTGGCTCCAGCAGTAATGGGCTGTGGTGAATCCATAATGTTGAAAAGAGCATTTTCTTAGTCTAGGCTGAGCAAAATTTAAGGTTATTGTGTGCTGACTTTAAGGCTTGAATGTTATTGCCAGCCGGAGTTCAAGCAGGGGGTAACTAACCTCCATATTTTGGCTGGAAACTCAGACAAAAAAAACATACAATTTATTTTATTTACATAGCACAAAAGGTATAACTCAGAATATTAACTACTGCGTAAGATGTCTACTGTGCAAGGTGAGTCCATCTTTATTGTGCATTTCATGCACAATTCATTTCAAAGTGCTTTACAAAGCAAAAGTAAAACATAAAAGGAATAAACAGTTAATAATAAAATTAAGGGTGAAGTGGAATATAAAAGATGTAAAAGGATTTAATAAAACATAGAGTAATAATAAATGAATAATAAAAAAATAAGTTTTTCCATACTAGTGATAGGGCTAAACTACCACTTCTTAACTAGGTAAAATGTGTAGCCGAATAACCCATGAAATGGTTACTTCCTCCTGAAAATAAAATCTCGTATCCACAAATTCCGTCAGGGATTTTTTGGGTTGCTGCCTGGGATGTTTGGAACTATATTTCACTTCTCACTGATACTCTTCCGGATCGCAAACTATTCACCATGCTGGATTCTACACTCGGAATGTGCATAAGGCGGCAGCCTTGGAGATGCAGACGTTTCTCTGGAGAGGAACAAAGCCTGGATGAATCAGGGAGTAGGGAACTATTTCTGTAAAATTTAATCCAACAAAACCCAAGCCATGTACATATATTAGAACATGTATCCTGTATCATTCGCATTGATTATCTTTTGAAGGAACTCGCAAACTGCTGCTGTGTTAATGTTCGCTCGGTGCAAATGAAGTCTTCCGCTCATCCATTATAATGTCGAAGTCATTTGTTCTGCGGTCCCTGGGTTTATGCTAACGGGCAGAGTGCCGGTTGAGGTAGATAAGAAAAACGTACGTTTCCTCCAGAGGGATTTCATATGAACAACTACAAACCGATTCGGGAAGTGAAAACTCCCTTTTTTTCCTCCCCTGCACACTATCCATCATCATTCAGGTGAGAGAGAATTTGAATTAACCGGCGTGGCGTACGATTATCACATTTATCAATTGCAGAGCTATCAATTCCGAGAGGCGCTTTTCTGAAAGGGAGAAGAAGTTTGACAAAAGCTCATTACCTCATATGCTGAAAATAAGCAACGTGTCTGCGAAATTCACACGCTGCATTAACAGAAGTAATGCAACATCTTTCTTGAGCTATTTTGACGCTGTGTGTACATGTGTGAGACAGACTGCGTATATCTCTACTTAGGGGGTCTGGGAGCAGCCATGTCTAATTTTGTTTTCTTTGAGTAGTTTGTTAGCTGAACCGCCACCTTGAATTATGCATCTTAAAGCTGGCATTGCCTGAGATGGTAAATTATGCATTATTTTACTAACAGTATGTATATCAAAGGAGCTAATGTGCATATGCAAATCTCATTTAATACAAAGCAATTGTTTAATGAAGTTATGCATGTATTCCACCCCAAAATCTTTGCATTTATTTATTGGTTCATATTGCATGTAGGAAATTTACACAAGTTTTCAAAGCAGCTATAACCCAAATCTATTGCTGCTGAGTTCAAGTAGACCGTTGTGTATTTTGTCTTTGTACTGCATTTAAAAGGCTATTTTTTTCATGAGAAATATATAGTTATTTAGATTTATCAATATTGCATTGCCAGCACTGGTAAATCTCAACAAATGTCTGCTTCTTGACACTTTTACACGCTTGAGAGTTTTTCACTTGAGTGACATGGTAAATTTCAATATATATTGTCTTCATAAATCTTGGCATCCTTTACCCTTTTACTTGGGACTTTCTGCAAAGAATAAACCAAATTCATGCATACTGCTGTGCTGCAGTATATCCTTTTACTTCTGCTTCAGTGACTTTTTACTTATTTCCTCTTTGCTCACATATTTACTTTTGTTCTCACTTTACGCCATTCTTTCAAACTAACGCTTGTAGGAAGCTGTCAGGAACTTAGTGTTTGGCCAAACTTGTGAAGCTGGAAAGAAAGCTGGCATTCGGCTATCATCATTTACAAATGTCAAGCATGGACTGGTGTAATTATTAAGCAAAAACGTTAAATGATTCATGATATTTTCAGTATTGACAGTCACTGAGCTGTAAAGGCCTGTGAATGAAATTTGCATAATCTTTGCAATCCAGTTACAGATCTCCATGCTAAAAATTATGCAAAAATAATATATATATCCCAAAAAAATGTTACTGAAGCAAACAAAAAGAAAAGTACCAAGCTGACTGCATTACACAGGAAGTAACCCATTGGACTGTGGGAGGAAACCAATGCAGACAGGAGGAGAGCTTGAAAAACTCCACACAAATTTCCCTGGATTAGAACCCATACCCAATCAGCCAAGAGGCGACATAGCTACTCTACGCACCGCCCAGTTTTTAAATAGATGCGAGTAGAATAGCAAAAACACGTTAAACATTCTCAGTTGCATCCAAGACAGTGAGGGTGATGCCAAGATGTTTATTGCCTTCTGCCCGCTGTCAGGACTGGACCTTTGCCAGGTGAAATAATCCACGGGCAGCGTTAATAACTTGAGCCCAGCCAGGGTTCCACCCCAACAAAATCAAAGCTGCTGGAAGCCTCATGTATGCGATGGATGTGGTCGTTGGTATTAATTACTCTTATTTCTTAGAGGAAGTGATTTTTTTGGTCCCTTGCTGTTGAAAATTATATTAAATTCCTGAGAAACTGTCTAACTTTCACTTTACTATAATATACAAAGAGAGGGAACTTTTAATACCCCCTCCTACCTCTCATATCTCTGTGACACGTGTCTGGTTCAAAGAGCACCCAAGTGAGGTGTCCTATGCAGACTATTACTTTATGTCCCATGTTGCCATAACTAAAATTACATACAAATTAAACAAAGCTCAAACAGAAAAACATTTAAACCCAGTCAAAAACACCTGAACATTCAAACTTCAAATCTAAAGTTTTCTTTCAATAGTATCAAAAGAACAACAAGCCTTCTTAAAAGACATCTCTCCTCAGGTCTCGCAAGAAGGCTCGATGTAGGTTAAACGGTCACACCTGATACTCATTTTAGCAGCTGCACCCTTCTTAGGTGGAAACATGATTCCATGAGGAGATGAGGTGTGGTTTGGGCTGCTGCCTGTCAAAGTGCTGTTACTTTGTGTTTTTCCTTTCTTTTCAGATTTATTGTTAATCAATACAGTGCAAATAATGTCTAATATAGCAGTCCCAGCTCTCAAAAACTGAAAAAAAGCTTTTTTTGTGTAAACTCCACTTTATTGCTGTTTTAGTCTGATGTGGGTCATTCATTGACTTTGGAAGGGAGCCTAAGCAAAAGATGTTGGCAAATGTGTATTACTTGGTGTATTTACTGAACTGCATGGCTTTAGTAATTTCAGTCCCAGCTGGGACATTGAATGGATTTGCCTGGGTGTCCTAGCAGGACAAGATGTCTTCATGTAAAGGTGTAGGGTGGCAAGTTGTCAGAAATCAGTCCTTTGGCTGAATATGACACACAGCTTTAAGAAATCAGTTAGATATTGGTATCTGACTGATTGCTGGCTGACTAGCAGTGTAAAACAAGGTGGACTCCTTGGACATAACATTAACCTTAAGCCCTAATACTAACCCTAATCCCATGGACCTAACCCTAAACCTAATCCTAGTCCGGTGGACCTAACCTTAACCCTAATCCTGAACCTAATCCCATAGACCTAACCTTAAACTTAATCCTAACTCTAACACTACCCATAACCCTAATTCATGAGAGTAGATGACAACTGCCTTCTTCTTCCTGCCCAGCTGCAATTTCTTTTGTCACCAAAATTACTGAAATGGAAAGTGAAATAATGTGTCAAAAAGTAAAGCAAAGAAATACTAACAATGCTGGTTTCCATAATACAGCAACAAAATGGTTCAAATTGCAAGTGGTGTGTAAAGCTTTTTTAGGGCTCGGTGTATAAGTACTGTGAAAGTGCTTTACAAAAAGTCATTTGAAACATAGTTTCATGAAAACTCGTGAAAACGGACCATTTTTAGACTTGCATTGTTCAACAAATAAAGTTGAGAAACACATATTTTGTTCTTTAGTAGGGGAATCTGTTGCAGGTTGAAGTAAATAATAAAAGGATGGTATGGCAAAAATAACATGACTGTCTTTCATTTCCTAGTGGCTCAACCTTCAAGTCCTCCCACTGAATCAGAGCTTTAGGGTTCAGGCACTAGGAAATGAAAGGCACCAAAGGAACGGAAACAGAGGACAGACATCAGAAGAAAAGGAAAACATTCAGAAAGCATTCAAAACAAACGGCACAGAGGCTGACAACCTGTTAAGGATTTCTTTACAAGGAAGGAGAGAAGAGCTTTGATCCCAAGAGAATGTTACAA
Source organism: Arapaima gigas (assembly GCA_900497675.1). Lineage (NCBI taxonomy): Eukaryota > Metazoa > Chordata > Actinopteri > Osteoglossiformes > Osteoglossidae > Arapaima > Arapaima gigas. The sequence continues at coordinate 177,877 of UFQX01000724.1, read as the reverse complement.
TAGTCCAGCATGGCATCACTTTTCGTGTACGGCAGGACATGAAGGACTGATCATCAGTGTCCGACAAGCTACGATGAAGGTTAAAAGAAAAAAAAAACCTTAGGTCTGGTGGGAGGAGGGGAGTCAGCAGTGGGGGAAACTATCCAGTCGCATGGACACAGGTGATGTTGAGGTGCTACAACATGTGCAGGTTAATGGAAACAGATGGCTGCCTATAATTCTTCTGTTTGATTCATTATTTGTGGAAAATGGGGATGACAAAATAGTACCTAAATTATTCCGTGACATGACCTTCTTTGTCAACAGCTGAGTGATGGCCATTGAGGATCATTACAGGCTGGTTTTACAGCTTCAGAAGGGACACAGCCGCCTAGTTCGGAATTCTTTTGAAAATCTTGATCAACGCGACCGTAAAATAACTTACCAGGACTCTCATACACATGATGGGAGTCATACTCAAAACTTTGACCGCTCTTTTGTGTTAACCTTTTTCCTTATGTCCATTTGAGGTTTAATGTTCTAACTGGTGCAGCTACTCTGGATTCGCAGTTAACTTCCTTATAACATTGAAAACATCGTACAAATACTGAAAGACACCATATTACAAATGGTAACATATATAATCAAAAAGACCATTTCCTTTCTGAATTAGACAAAAAATGTGTAACCTTCTGACACAGACAAAAAAATGTCTATTGTAACTTCCTACGTTAAATGCATTACAAAGTTCAAGTTTTTTGTCAGTATCCATAAAATATTACTTTTCTCAGTTGAGTTCTACTAATGTACTTACGCATTTAAAATGTATTCTTTTCTATTTTCTGTCTTCCCATCATGTGGACCATAGCTTAAAATTTTATTTCAGTATGACTACTTTCACCGTTTCATTTTGATTAATTTGGTATTAAAGCTGAAATCTGAAGTTAGGATGGTTCCTGCTTGAGCAAAGGGAAACGCGAGGGCATGGAAGTCACGCCGCATCATAAAAGACACAAGCAGACATGTCTGTGTTTGACATCTCAGAGGTGACAGAGTTCCTCCTGTCTCAGTACACAGCACACGCCAGCACCTTAAGGGCTGATGCATTTACACACAAGGCGCTTAAGCATCCTATTCTTAACCCAGCTGTACTCGGAATGTACGAAAGTGTTATTGATCCATCCATCCTTCTTTTCTTCTTCTTGGCTCTTGAAAAGAAAATTTATCACATTGTTTTATTTTGCCTCGTTTCCACGTGTGTTTGTGACAGATTTGAAACACTGCAGCATTGTTAAAAACTTTTCTTTCCATGGCAGTCTGCTGGGGAGTGATGCACCCATTCATTATCATTGGCCACTTTAGCCTGGGCAGGGTGGTCCAGAGCAGATCCCAGAATCTCCGAGCGCTAAGCTAGAAGACTACGCTCTGGAGTGGAGCAGATACAAAGACCAATAAACCTGAAACAACTGTTTGGACTGTGGGAGGAACACCGGCAAGAGGCGATCATGCAAACCCCACACAGCCTGAGCTGGATTCGAACCCACACCAGAGCAGCCCAGAGGTCTGTAAAATACACTCCTTCAAACTTTCTCAGAGGTCCAGGCCTGTTGAGGACACAGTTAGGGTTGTTCTCATAGATATGGGATTCTAGGAGATGAGTTCTCCTGTGTGTTAACCCCTGATGTCAGAAAGCTGCTGACCCCCCTCCCTGTGGAATTTCTGAATGACGGTAAGAGTGGGATCAAAGCTCCATGTGCAACTTTTACAAGCCCTTAAATTAATCTTAATGATTATTTTTAAATGTTTTGTTTTGTTATGAACATTTATTTCTAGCAGTAATGAAAGATTTAATAATTTTCGTTCCAAATTCAATTTATTATTTTTTTATGTCACAGCAGACTTGAGTTAAAAAGTGCCCTGTTCCTCTTAATATCATTCTTTGTCAGGAGTTTTCTCCTTAAACATAACAAAAATAATTACAAAAACTCTTAATCATACATCTGTCACCATATGTTTGTGATGTATTTGCGTATTATTTTAACATGTTAAAAATAATTCACATACATATGGAAACCTCCTCCAACTTAATGCCCAGAGACACCATCTGCCATACAAACACTGCACTTCTAAGTCCAAATTGAGATTTTTTTGATTACCTTGAGTCAGTCTGAAGGGCGGTTGGATGGGTCTCCTCTCAGAGGCTCAGTAAGAGCGGCCGGCGGCCACAAAGGTACAAAGGATATCTGGGTCGACGCACTGAAGCTTCGGGGAAGGTAAGCACTTGAGAAGATTGGCGGTATGTCAGCAGCGGGCAGGAGAAGTGCTCCTCCGACACACCTTCTACACGGGAGAGTGATGCATGAGGAGATATGGGCCACAAAAGCCAATCCAATGAGATTGATACAAGGGAGGGTTTTGATGCTGCTTTTGTTGTTTACAATAGTCTTGTGCAAAAAGCTGACTTTTTTTTGTTTACACAGTCCATCAAATGCACAGCTTACAATTAAAGTGAAACAAATACTGAGAAAATTATACGTTTCTTTTAATACTGGTTCATTTTTTTTAACAGCAGGGAACAAAGAGAGTAGATTCCCACCTCTGAGGCTCCAGTGTAATTGTTTGCAAGGGGGAAAATAGTTAATTGGTTCGAATTACCACATAATAATGTAAAATGAGCACTTGGATGCCCTTGGCTTAAGGAATATTTACTTTATAAATGTAACAGAAGATGAGTTTATTTTAGTCTGTTTGCTTTAGGCACCCATATTTCAACAGCTCCAATGAAGTGAAACATAAGTAAGTGACAGGTCTTTGCAATGATCTCGTATGAAATATATTTAAAACACAGTTGAGTGAGTTCTGAAAAGATTTTTAAGTTTGTGAAACAGTTACTGTTGCCTAGAAGTACAGCTGTTATGGTTTATTAAACTCTTTTTATTTAACTTTCGTGAACAAAAGTGTTGCTGCCTGCATCGTTTTGGAAATACGGAACGATCTATTACAGAAAATGTGAAGTTGCAGAAACTATGAAGCGTATTTGTACTATACGACAGCCAGTTTTGAAAATATCTTCAATTTACATGAACTGAGCTCCTTATGAAGCATCAGAAGCACCTTGAAGATCCTAGTGCTTTGATTAATTAATATTAAAAAACAATAATAACTTCCTTTGAAGTTACATTTGCACAATGAATCGTAATATTGTCGTGAATGGATTCGAATAAAACCTGACATATTTCTCAGGCTTGAGAACATTAAAAAAACAGATTGGTGTAAAGCAAACATAACTGACTACAAGAACTTCAGTACATTTTACACGTCACTGTACTCAGTATCGGTGTGAAGTACATGACATTCAAAGAGTGAGAAGTATAGGGAAAACAGCAAGACGTCCGCAGGAACATAATTACAACTGAATGATGTGAAATTAAGTTATTTCATCTGACATAAACGGAAAACAACTCCTGATGTAACCAATTTCTAGTTGTTTTTGTTACACTCTGTGTGGGGGCTGATGGATGTGTTCCATATTATTTTGAAAGCCCATAAGGAATGCTGTAAAATAACCTGACTTCCAGGAACAACCCTAAGCAATGTTGCATCAATTATGAAAGTGGGTGGTGTGACAGATGTCAGAAACAAATAACAAGGCAAAAAGTTGCAAAACTTTTGAAATGTTGCAAATAGAATTCTAGAATGCAGACTAAGTATTTATCTATTTATCTGTCTGTCTGTCTGTCTGTCTGTCTGTCTTCTCCATCTATATGATTTATAAAGGTCATTTTCTCGGTTTATACTAAATTGTTAGTGTTTCTATTTAAAATCATTAACTGTGATGCTAATATAATTAAAATAGAGGGATTTTACCATATTGAAATATTCTCAAACTAGACAGAAGATCAATCTGTTCTCATAACCATGTACATCTAGCTATCTGTTTGTCTGTCTGTCAGATTCTGTTGGTCTTTCATTCTATTTATATGAGAACAGCTTCTGAATACTGTAAAAGGAGTAAATAGGTAGAAGAGATGAAGTGAACTGAATACGAATGTGAATGAAGGCTCTGTTTGCACAGCAGCTTAGTGACACACATACCTGTAACCTTGTTTCAGACCCAGGAGACTGCGCTGTATGAATGGGTGGACTAAATTTATTAGCAGCATCAGACAAAATTGTTGGCTAAGCAACAACATAATGAATTGCATGTGTTGTCAAGGTACTATATTCAAGACAAAAGGCCTAGAACTTTTTGGTGCTCTTGGAACGGAAGGCCCTCTCAACATGTTACCTTTGCATCAGCATGAACAACATGATATTGTCACAGGTAACAAAGACCGGACAAGAGGATTCAAGCAAAAGGACTTTAAGCAAAAGGACTTAAAATTGTCAAAGTGTCCTTGTCGTGTCCAATTGAGGGATTAAGCCCAGGGATCAGGGGATGTGTGTTTGCATGAATCACAGTGTTGTGCAAATACTGATGCCGCGGTTGGATTTCAAATGAGAAGCAGCACCAACCTTTCATCGCTTGATAATGTAATCTGCACTTTGCATTTCAGGGATTTTGTACAAGTGTAAATGTCACAAAAAAGCTTGCTGAAATGATTAATATTACTGTCAGAGGAAACTGCAATAAGAAGCCTCTTTGCCTCTCATGCTGCATCCACCTTTTCCTCCATTCACTTGCCTCTCAGAAAATGACTGTTTTATGAACTACTGTCCTTACGCAGAGAATCGAGGTGGCACAAATTCGACAAATACATAATTTTATAAGTAAATGTGAAAAAAAGAGTCACAAGTCTTGAATTATAAACAATTATATCCTCAGCTATGATGTTAATATTTCTTTCTCCATCATGCTTGGTTTAAAATTGACGTTCAAATTCAGCGTGTGACTTCCCATCACTTCATTGGCTCATTCCAAAACCTCAGGTTTAAAGCAAATCGAATTCAATCAAAATGCCACATTAACAATTGAATAAATATGACACAACTGGCTTTAATGTTTCTAAAAAAAAGCTTCCTTTTTTCTTCTGGGTAGAAATCACTTTTAAATTTCTATCTGTATGTATTTTTATGTAAACTATGCATGTAGATTACAGGTGACTCATCAATGATATGCTGCCCTGGGATGAATCTGTTTACAATAATAGACGGATGGATATCGATGATTAATGATCTTAATACAATACTACTACTGCTACTACCTAATACACTACTATACTAATACTGTACTACCACTACTCTAGACCACTACTACTTAATACATCTATGGTGTATTAATGTTAAAACAGTATATCGACATTAAATCTGACCATTCAAAAAAGCAACATTTCACAAACTTTTCTCATACATTCACATTTTTTCATTGCCTGGTCTGTTGGGCAAATTGCTGTGACCACGTTCTCTGCGAGAGTAGGATTCTACTACAGAGTGTGCAGCAGTTGGAATAACTGTCTGTTTCCCAAAAAAATGGGGGGGGGGGGGGGGNACTTCTGCATGTGCGAATAGAACAGAACTTGTCAGAGGATATAATTTGGGTTTTTTTGAGGGGGGGGGGGGGGGGGGGGATAAAAGAAACATGTGACAGCTTTTGTTGTCTGCAGTTTGCCTAACTGTGCCACATTTTTTATACACGATGAAGGCTGCAGTGGTTCTAGAAAAGGGAGGGAGATGGAGGACTGCTGCTGGGCCATACAGATAATTACTAGGAAAGTGAAATTGCATTTGTGCACACTTGGAGATTTAAATTTTACATTTGTGGAGAAAAGTAGGGCAGCAGGTGTTATAGCGGCTGAGGTGGTACGCCTGTAACCTTGAGGTTTCGTGTTTGACATCCTGGAATAGAGATGAGTAACCCTAGAGTGGGGCGGTTAACTTGGATTGTTTCATGTGTGCGCTTTATAAACATGGAAGGTCTTTGCCAGCTCCTGTGGTGAACGTTCATCTGCTGGCTCCACACCGACGCACCTGGGAGTGGGTCTGCTGGCGAACTACAGCGTGGTGTTGATGAAGACTTAAGAAAAGAGTCTCTCCTGAGCTATGGAGAAGAACTGGAGTGGTGCTGACTCAGCAACACCTGTGGGCATTCATGGGTTGTTTACATGAAAAAGGTTTGCTTATACTGAACACGTTTATCTGGTCAGTCACAACCTGGAACTACTTGCTCCAAGATGGACAGAGACATTATAACCCTTCTGTCCTTTACAGTATATGTGCTGCTTCAGTTCTGTCATTTTATACTTGTTCCAGGTTTGATTCTTGCAGATCTATCCAAGTAACCCACTTAAAAACTGCTTAATTAAAAATGGGAAAATTAAACTTAGGAAACTGCCAATAGGTAAAAATTTAGAGATTTTATATGTATTTGTAACCTTGTGAGATGTTTCTTCTCCTGTAACTACTGGAGGTATTTGCTACCAAATGAGGACGTTCTCCATTGAGCGCTATTAATCTCAGATATAGTGGGGAATCCCACTGCTGACTGCCCCGTGCAGTAAACAGATGCCGAATTCAAATGAATAAAACCTCAGCTGAATGATTTTTATGCCTCAAATTTGCAATAAAATGAACAGGCAGTGATTTAATGCCAATTAATTCAGGCGGTCAAGGTTGCCTAGTCTGGACGCAGAGGAAGTCAAATTTAACAGAATAGATGTAGGTCTATATGTTGCCACCCTTTGTTATTATAAAGTCAGTTATCGCAAGCAGCACAAAGTAGCTGGGGAAATATTAATTTTCCTTAAAAATATATATAAAAAAAGGACTATATCGATTATTGTCTCTTATTGGATTGCAAATTTCAGTATGTTAACTTCACAAAAAATTGCTATAAAATAAACTTAAAATACGAGCTACAAAAGCCATATTTCTTGAGTTTCCCTTATTTATTTAAGGAAAAAACACCTATATCACCCATGTGAAAAAGTAATGTAGTTAATCGATCAATTAATTGAACAAATTTAATTGATAAGAAGATTCAGCTGATTGAACGCAGGAAAAAACAGACAAATAAGAAGTAAATAAAACTTCAAATTTCTTCCCAAGGGACAAGAATTTAAATCACTAACACAATCCAGAACACGGAGCTTTCTTATTGACAAGCACTATTCATCACATCTGTGAAATGTAATCAGATCGTAGACATTTATTTTTCAGAAGGATGTTCAGATATTTCAGACAAGCAATAATTTAGTTATTCATTACTGCAATGAAATATTTATCAGTACATGTCCAAGTATTTATGGAAATGTGTTTTTATTCAAATATGATTACATTCTTGTTGGCGAAAGCTGAAAATTTAAAAGAGCACAGAAAACCTTTCCAGTTGGGACATTTCTTGCAGAGCCTTCCGACTTGCTGACATCTATCAAAACAGACTGGAGGCCCATGAACTGATTTAAACCCTTTCTGGAACACTAAATAAAAATGATAAAATTGACCATTAATAAAATTTGCTTTAACTTGAACATAGCAGATTAATTAACATTCACTGAGCAGCTGAGTGAAAGAATGAAATTGTTTAAACAATATAAAATCAAATTCTTTACCTCAGCACAACCTGCATGTTTCGTTTGTATTTTCAGTTATGTTTTAAACAAGCTCAGCTGTAACAAAATCTCAAACATGCAGTCCTCTCATGGGAACGTGGTCATCTGTAGAAATATACCTCAGATGTTCTAAACAGTCCATGTACACAGGGGCTTTTGTGTTATGAACATTCAAGCTACACATTTTCTGATACAAAAATGTTCATTTTATTTATTCAAAAATTTTATTTGTCACCTTTATATTTTGAAAACTGAGTTTTTTGCAGAGGAAATGTCCCTGGTGTTTCTTCAACTTGGCTGTAAAATCCAAACGAATTGAGCAGATCGACTAAACCAGCGTTCACGTCAGACCACCGTGACTCGGCTGCAGATGAGGAATTCTGTGGTCATCAGCTAGAGCTGAAGATAAATTTTTATTGGACATATTGTATTTTGCATCATTTTAAATAAATTATAGCACTAATTTAGCTCAACTTGAATTAAAACGTTAAAAGTCTTCGTTTCTTACACTGGTGTGTCTAATTTGGTTTTCTATCAATTTTCCCACCCCTGACTGGTAAAAGAAGGGACCCCCATCCTTCCTTATTGACTCCTAGAGGGGACAAGTGACTGGCTCAAGAAGAGAGGTGGGATTCGGTCAAACATATAGTAATGCACTTCTTGGGTGAAGAAGAGGCAACTCTCTGCCTTTTTGTGACACTTTGGCTCTTTTTGTTATCAGGTTGTAGGATGTACTTTATTTTCAGTTTGGGGTTCTTAAGTTACAGTTACATAATATAAAGGGATTAGGGTAGTTAGGTTTTAATAATTTGGTGCAGTTTATGTTACACCCCACCTTCCCCCTGGACACACCTTGGAGTGGTTCTGAGTTTATAAAACTCATCATAGCTTTTGCCTTTCACACATTTTATTCAGCTACCTTCTCAGAATTGTTTGTCGAGGTGGACAACAATTTTCGGGGCTTTTCTAAACATAGAGCTATGTCATGCAAGCAAGCGAAAAGAGAGGCAGAGATGGAAATGGTTACACTAGAAATGTTCAATATTTAATAAGTAAAAGATCAAGAATTAAACAAAGAACAGAAAGAAGAGTGACATTGCTGGCACTGAGCCAAAAGTTAAAATAAATAAGCAAATGTCAGTTATGATGATGATGATGATGATTATTATTATTATTATTATTAGTAGTAGTAGTAGTATTAGTAGTAGTACTATTATTATGTTGTTCACTTGTCTCTTGATCGGTTAATATCCAGCACTCATAAATTGCCTTACATTAAGGTACCAGATTAATATCACACAGTGGTCATGGTAAAAAGGAAAGATAAAATCATCTGGTACAGGAATAAATGTAGATCTAAGTGTAATAACAGTCACGAAAGGTCCTATTTCTAAATCAAGGCTCCATTTTAAATTAGTCAGCAGGATTCTTTTGAAGTCTGACTGTGGCCATTATAACTCTCAAAAACCAGTTCAGCTCAGGATCTGCACAAGTCCCTCTTGGGACATAGACTCTAGTAATGCATCTTATTTTTTTCCAGTAAATGAAGGACTAAGGTCTTTTGTATTGTCCTTTCTGCTCAGCTCACCTTTAGACATCTTCCTCAAGCACATGTCAAATTTTTTGCATGGTGCATGTTGGAAGTGCTGAACAAAATTGTGGATATTTTATTAAAGTGCACTAATGGCTACCAGCAAAGCTAAATCTATTTCAACTGAAAAGTCTAATTTAAAATACCCAAAGCTATGTTCTCTGCTGTACATAGTACAAAATTTGGACTCAGTACCAAATAAATTGGCAAGGAGGAGTGTAAAAAGTGCAATTTTTCCTCCCTTGACATTTACTTAAAAATATAGCACTTACAAGCAACGGTACCTTTTCTTTGTTTTTACATGCCTATTTCTTGTCTGTTACCAGGTTAACATCATTATCCTTCTGTTTGTTGGGCTTCTCATTCACATTCCTACCTAACCTCCTGGCGGCACAGAAGTACCTAGAAAGGTTAAATGGAGAATGTATTCTTACAGGTGAGGACACACTCGTCTGCTACTTGTAAAGGCTTTTGTTCAGGGAGGAGTGTGACAATACAGCCAGGCACCTTTTGAAAATCTTCTAGCAACACAAAACCTGTAAGTTGGCTGAATTGCATAACGTTGCGGACAGATTCTCTCAGACTCCCTCTCTCACCAGCTCAATAGAAGTTTGGTTCAGAGGCTTCATGGCTGTGAAATTTCAGCCAATAGACGGGCAAAACAACAATCTTCACAGATTCATAATCCAGACTGCTTCGTGCTCAGAGCAAAAGAGATCTCTTGGGCTTTACCTGTGAGCTTACATTTCAAAAGAAATGTCCAGATGTCTTTGGGATAATGTAAGGAGGCTGCAACATGTTCAAATGCACCATTTATCCACCTCTGTTCCCCAAAATGGAGGCACTAATAGAATAGATTTTCCCACATCAAGCTCCACAAGAGAAGCAGACACATCAACCCTCAACGCTTCAACTCCCAGCTCACACCATAATGTGTTCCTACAGATGTTGAGTTCCTGTATTTTTCATTTTTCCATACATTTGAGCTCTTCCAATTTGTACTGTGGCTGTTTCAATGACAGCCCATACTGATGGAGGAATGGTAGCTTCTGTCCTCTCAGCTCAAACATCTTCTACATGAGAAGACAGGAGGTGAAAAACCAGCTGAAGAAGATTGTTATGAGACTGTGAACATCAAAATGGCTTTAATTTGGCTCTCTGGGACAAAATGAAGCAAAAAGACGTGTTAGAAGTCAACAACATGCAGTAGGCTGGAATCCCAACTACGAACTACTTCATGAGCTTGTAGGATAACTTTGAGAACTTGCAAGCTGAAACTTCATTATCCAAAAACTTGTATAGAAGAAGGCAGAGTAGAATATAAACAGGGGAATGAGAAAGAATCAAAGTGCAAAGCTGAAGATAGAAAAACAGTTAAGCTGTGTAACAGTAAAGACACTTATTCACTCAAAAAGGAGCGGAGGAAAAGACAAAAGCAGATCTTCTGGTTGCTCACTCATCATTCAAGCACCTTATCAGAAATCCATCACACGAGCAGCAACACTGGTCATGACTCGTGGTGAAGCAGCATAACCAGCATATGTGAAATGGTCAAAACAATATTAAAAATATCAGAATAATATTAAAATAAAGGTGGCTTCATTCAAAAATTGCTGCGCTCTCTTTCCAACTGTAATCTTTGATTCTCTTTCGATTTCTTCTCCCAAAATCAGACACAGTAAATGTATTCAAATTTAGTAACAGGATTATTTTATGCCGCAATATTAATCAACCTGGGTAAAAATTTTTTTTGCTTTTTTTGCTCGTAAAAACTTTTTAGGAAAATTTGTCATAACTTTAAAATTTATCTCACTAACTCGGTAATCCTGGCTTGTGAAAAGCTCTTATGGGGATTATTTCAAGAATCCTATTAGGCAAGAAAGTCAAATTGCCCTTGGTGTAAGTTATACTTTTTTAAGACCCCTCATCAGAGCTTAACCTCAAGGAAATGTTTTTTATACAAAAGTAAACTTTCATAAAAATTTCCATGTAGATATTTTTTCCATTTCATACCATATAGATTATAATTTTATAGATGACCAAATATCTCAGAGGCTGGGAAATGTCATGAAACATGGATGGTCAGCATTTTTGCCCTTCATTGTAAAATGTTGATAATTTGAATTGTTAACTGGAGCCATAATTCCTGAAACCTGATGTTTTCTATTACATCTTAGTATAAAAAAGCTTAGGCTTAACATCCATATCATTTTCATGAATGGTAAATTTGCAGCTGTTTTAATTTAGGTTAACATGCGTGGTAAACGTTCGGTTAATTTGATTCGCAACTTTCAGCCATGCTAAATTTATGCAAGTCTTTTTCCATTTTTTTAAATTTCATCGCCATCACTATAAATGGTTACTAGTCAGTGGGAAGATGTAGTGTACAAGTGAGTAGAACAATCCTCACGTCAAGTAATGAAAGTAAATATAAGATTACATTAGATCTTCATATATATATATATATATATATATATAAGTCTATGTTTATATTTTAGTTGTACTGAAATGTATGACTGGTAAAATTCTGTTTTATGAAATGGGAAAGGGGAGATTATGCCTTAGCATTCCTGTCTAGTGGCGACTTACAGTTAAGATCCTAAATCTTCAGGGAAGTCAGTGTTTTTAGTCTCTGTTTTTAGATTCCCAGTAGAGTAAAATAAACAAATAGACACTGTAAATGCTAATTAAGTAATATAAATTGTGATTCTGCCACTATAGATTCATATTTAAGAAAAATCCGTTTACACTGCACATTTCGTGGACATGTCTTAATGAAATTAGTTTGAAACAGTGTTCATCCATCCACCTGTTATTGTTCATTTCTTAATCCTGTTTAGGGTTGTGGTGGTGTGGAGTCTATCCCAGAATTTGTGGGCACCAGGTTATGAAACTACACCCTACATGGGACACTAGTCCATCAGAGAGTTAGTTTGGAAAAATATGAATTTAATATTCTTAGATGAAGAAAACGCTTTCAGCTCTGTAATTATATAGAATCCAGGATTTTTAATTATATAGGATACAGGATTTTTTTTCTGTCAAAAACTTGTTTAAACCTGTCAGTGGAGCTGTAGAACATGACTGCAGGTTATACAGAGGGTCTTTAATCATGGCTTCTGCTCTGTGGCACAAGGCAATGAAATATATAGTACTCTGTGACTCCATGGACCAGCTCTCTGGCAGATTAGACAGCAGCTAATACTGTTCCAGCACGATCTAATGCAGTGAGGAAAATATCTCCAGAAATCACTACATGTTGTTCAAGTCAAAATGACCTAATATTCTTCACATTAAAAAAAAAAAAAAAATCATGCTTTGGTGGAACAGAGAATAACAGTTATGTTCTGCCGATTCGGTGTAACATAAAGCGATTCAGCATCTCTTCGCTATTTAATAATTTTAATTATATAATTATATTAGATGTATGCCTTTAAAATGTATTTTGAAAGGTGCAGAGATAATACCTTAATCATAGGTGGGGTTAAACTTATAAACAGTTTTCCTCTAGTTGGTAGTTAAATGCCAGCTTGTATTCAAGGAAGCCGTGACGTTTTAAGTTGTCTTAAGCAATTAAATAAGTACCGAAACCATTCATAAAATGACTTTAAGCAAAACCAGTTAAGCAGTGTTTTTTTAGGTGGCAACAGGAAGTTTATATTTGTGACCAATACTTAAGGCGTGTCTGAGTAAATCCCTTTACCTCCAAAGGCAAAGCAATGTTTGAGTTTTATCGACCTCAAAAAAGCTCAGCACCAGTATTGATTAGAACTCAAAATCCAACAAAAGAACTAACAAACTCACACAATGGGGGAGCCCCCCAAAAAAATTTACAAAATGAAACAACAAATAAAAATCATGTCTGCTTCTTTCTTCCTCTCTCAGGAAGATCTTTGCTTCTCCTCCGTATTCCTTCACCTGGCTAATTGGTCACGTGGCTCAAATCCTTGGTACTTCCCTCTGTTAATAATAACAAAATGACCGGTAAGGATGTACATTTCTAAAAAAAGTTACGTTTTTTCACTTAATCCATAGTATATAGGCATATCTGCTTATGATTTGCTATACCGCACACAGTGTTTTTATTATGCTTATCATAAATCAAATGTTGGCTGGACCTCAGAAACACAAGCTTCGGTTTTCGTTTTCTTTAACGAAACAGTGATGCTCAATTCTGTGACCAATCATTTTGCATTAGTTCTACTATGTAATAAATCAAGTGCCTTTTTTGAAGCATTAGTGAATTTTCTCATATTATGCGGGTTTCGGCAAATTGAGTTTTTCAGATAATTTAATACTTGAGAGACAAGCTGCCCGGCCTCAGGAGGTTGACATAATTCCATTTGGGTTGTTTGTCCCTGTAGTCTAGCGATAGCGATGAGTGTCTTGTTTGTCCACTCCGATTAGAGCCGAGTGAAGTTGCAATGTAGCTGTATTGGATTTCAGACCTGATTATTAATATTGTTATTATTCTTCAAATTCACTTACATCATCAGGTCATAAGACAAGAAAGATGAAGTTGTATTTTTCATGGGTTAAATTCATGTTTTGACAGTAGTTTGTTAGTGCTGGAAACCAGTTCATCCATTCATGCTCTTTTAGTACTAACAGGCACAGTCAAAAATATTACCAATATAGCTTTTAGCTACTTTAGCTAAGTTGTTCTGAGGAAGCTACATTCACCCGTCCATCCGCCATCCCATCGCTGGCCGCCCAGGTAGGAAACCACACTCTAGATGAGACCCCAGTTGGGCAATTATACTAACTATACACTTATAGAATCTTGTAATACATGGTAACACTATTGTCATGAAGATGTTCTGTATCTGTTCTATTTAGGTCACTTTTTGTGAGAATATGACCTGATGAAATCACACATTTTCACTTCATTATATTTACAGTTATAATATTTTTTTCTTCAGGAGAGACTGTTAGAATCTCTTTGGGTGGCTGCAGTTTTGTTTATCTATGTGTGATGCTCCACATGAGATAAAGGGCACCAACAGGCTGGTTAACTACACACCTAAGGGCTTAATCGAAACAGGCCAATGTGGCTGGAGTCATGGTGACACAGAACTTACCTCAGTGGGCATAATGTGCAAAGTGAGGCTACATTGTGGATGGAATATTGCTGTGTTGCTGGGTATCTTATCGCGCAGGTCACCCGCCAGGGGGCAGTTTAGGGAAACCCGTTAACGCATAACATATTTTTCAAAAGACTGGCCAATCCACACATGAGGATAAGATGCAGACTCTACACGGAAAACGTCCAAATCCAACCTCAGGCCCTGGACCTGTGAGGCAGGAGTGCTGATCAATTCATCTTCTCACCACCATTTGAGGGCACCAGTTAATTTTCTTGTATGCTCTTATGAATTCTCAAATTTTCCACTTATGCAGATTTGTATAATGATGACATATTAATATCTAGGTAAAGGCCAGTCTGACATCATCAGTGGTGTGAGTCATTGTTTTGTACAGCTGTACATTGCCAGGGTAGTTTGTGAGCAGCTGTTTTCTTTATGTTTTAGGGCTAAATTGTGAAAAATAAAGCAAAATTAAATGTTTTTCAGTCCAGAACGTTACACCAGCTTTAGTTCCACAAAACAACTTGCACTGTGATGACTACAGTATAGTTATATATACAGATATATAAGTCCTGAGACAATCCAGCACCTAGCAGCAGCTGGAAGATGCAGGGAGGGGCAGCAAATACTGAGAGGCACAGTCAAGTGGCAGGGATCATATACAGGAAACATCTGTAAGGAATATGTCCTGGACACTCCCGAGTCTAAATGGGAGGCACCACAGAGAGAGGTAGACTACAACAGAGCCAAGATCCTGTGGGATGTCCACATCCACACAGATAAACAGGTACTGGATACAAACCAGATATAGATAAGGAGGAGAAAACAGCAGCTGGAGGAGCAGCTCCGTCAGATCCCAGGAATGACAACATCAGTCTCAGTCTAGAAGAGCACCATCCTGGGAACAACAGAAATACTTTGCCACTCCCTCAAATTCCCATGCCTCCGGTAGGGGGAACAATACCCCCCCCCCCAATAGGGAAAAACAGGATGAGAATTTTTTTATATATATATATATATATATATATACAATGCTAAAATTACCTGTATCTGAGATTGAAGTTAACTGACCATTATCATGCTTATTGACTGGGAAAACTGATATCCTCACTTTAGAGATTTCAGGTTGAATTGTGCACCAGCAAACTATGCCTGCCAGCACGTTGCCTTCTATGATATGAACTGTCTGGTGAATTCACCAAGGTGTAAAGGTTAAGAACTGTCATCAGATTAACCATTGATTTCAATTAGTCCTGCCTGCTATTAAACAACCTTTGACAGTTTAGGATCACTGCTTAGTATTGATCCTTTACTTGTTCCATTATGTCTGGTTGCCACTGGGTCACTGTCAGGTCTGAAAACTGATTACTGTCTTTTCTTCACATTTTCAATTTACTCAAATGAATTCCTAGAATAAAGTTCAGGAAAGGTAGTTAATAAGGTTACAAACTGGTGCTTTGACGCACGTCTCCAAAGGTCAGCCCTCAATAATATAGCTTCTGAACTACAGCAACACTTCAGAAAATACCTAAAAGTCCAGCTTGCCTGCAGATTATAGACCTTTAAGAAGCAGAAGGGAGAGGAAAATTTTTGCTACCAATTATATTCTAGATCCAAATGTGAATTTTGATGAACACCCTGAACTTACTAAGCTTCAGTCAATAGTATGGTGATTTGCTTGCTTTAACTCAAAAATTGTAGTGCTGCAGGTCTTAGCTATTTTTTTAAATAGTCTGACATAATAATACAAGACTATAATTGTGAGTATATTTAACGCTAACCAACAGACTGTATGTCATATCATATCACGTCATATTATCTTTAATAAATAATCAATGCAACAAGATCAGAATTTTAAGAACCGACACAATAAGGAGGCATTTTAACAATGCGACGTATTCGTGTCATTTGCAAACAAAGGTGCGTAATTTTGCTTTTCTACACTCCAGTGAAGAGGTGGCACATGAACTTGACACCATCTTGCCTTGGCAGAGTCCAGTGTTACTGACAATGAGTACAGCGCCGCATTTACATCACATTCTGCAATGGACACATCATCAGTGATGTAACTCGGTGTCAGTGGGTGCTTCATACCTTTCAACATCAGACACTGCTGGCCAGGTGACCCAACGAGGGTCAGTCAGACCCCAGTTTGCATCCAGGTAGTGCTACCTCCCACGTGCGGCTTACCTCTTCTGATTAGCAGCCATCCACTTGGTCTCTGCAGCCTCAGTATTTGCCTTCCTTGCCTTCCTTCTCTGACCATCAAGCATGTGCTATCCAAGCAATCAGCTGAAAACACCACATCATGACTTATCTCCAACAAACCTGAACATTTTTATGACGCACTTCTCTTGGTCTTCCTGCACTGGTTATCATTCAAGCCCTTGATGAAGTTTATCTAGAACCCTGGTTCTGACATGGCAGGTTTCCAGGTGCGCAGCATACGCCTACCAGCCAACTCAGCTCAAACCAAACACCCGGTTTTACTTCTCTGTGATTTTCATCTTTTGATTTTTTTCTGTAAGGCAGGCCACTCATGCCAAAACTCCAAATCACGTACCAAGCAAATTTTGAAAAAAAAGTCCACGCCATTGTTTTAGAAGCAGTATCCAGGTTCCTCATCCACTCCAAATGGTACGCGATCCTTACATCAGTGTATTTCTGAGTTTGTTATTTGTTGAGTGTCATCATTTTTGGATGGAATATATTCTATTAACTATATTAATTAAGGCAGTTTCTGGTATCTGCTTTACACCTTTTTAGTGCTACTTTGGAAATGACAATATTTTCTTAAGTGAAATATGGAGAAACAATTAATGGAATAACTGGCTATCACCTTAGATGCTGAAAAGCTGTATGAACTTTATGCACTTTAAAATAAAACTTTAAAATTAGTTTATTGATCCCTGTTTTTTATTGATTGTTGTTTCTGTCCTTTCCTTTACTGGAATGAACACATGCGTGAAATGTTTTAACTTTAAGGTACATTTACAACAAAATATTTAAAATTAATTGAGTGACTATTAGTGATTCAATCGATCCAACACAATTTATTTCTAGAATTATTTTTTAAACCACCAGCACTTCTATACCACTATTGTGAAGGCATTAACGTAAAACAGAACACATTCCATATATTTGTTTACCCATTGCTAACACTGCCCTTATTTTCTAGTATTAATCACTATACAAGATACACTGTATATCTGGCTGTATTATTTATCTGTGCTAATGTCGTCATTATTGCATATAAATCAGACTTAATGGAAGTTATTTGCTAAATACTAGTAGCAAGTTCCCTCAAGCAGCACTTTACCAGAACAAGATGAATGCTTTTGTCAGGCTGTATTCCTATAATAGAAGCATTCGTGTCAAGGTACAAGAATTCTGAAAGCTTTCGCCTATTTACTAAAAGACTTGAATCGATACTAAAAAGTCACTAATTGGTATCTAATTTGGAAAGTTATAACTCTGACATTTGGATGAGACAGGTTGAGTTTGTATGTCAAAAAATGAAGCACATTTCTAATAGCAACTCCCTTTTATTGCCACTGCAAAGCACAAATAAATGTGTACACTTAAAATATAAATGAATTAGACTACTACCATGTCCAGCACTCTAAATGACTGGGAATAATTTATTATTTGGAAATAAGGAAAAAACATTTCAGGAATCAGTCTTCATGTACTGAATCATGCAATGCGACTTTCAGAAAACCACGTCTAACAAGTAAATTTAAGTGACACATTAAGACATTTGTTATTTTTTGGAATGTGAAATTAATTTGAACTACATCAACAGAAGAATGAAAAGAAGACAAACTGGCTCTGCAGGCAATATATCAAAAAACTTCAACCAAGACAGACATGGTTGACAGATAGATTAGAAAAATAGCATCCTAACCATTTCTCACATTTAAAAATATGCAAACATTTTAAAAAATTGCATTATTATCCATCCAAATACAGGGTAATATAAATCAGGACTTAGTATATTGTAGTAATAACCAGTTTATATAATCATCAAACTGTTGCATTTAGTACATAAGCATTATAGTGAAGTCAGGGAAGTGAATATTACAGAGATGAAAACTTTAGTACTTTTGCATCACAAAGATATGTAGGACCTGTTTGTCGCATTATGTCTTATTAAATTTTACATTTTCATTTGCTCACATATAACAGCTCCTGGCTCCAGTGGTCAAGCACACAGGCGCTGCTGACAGTAACACACACACACACACGCTGGTTGTAGTGTTCAGATCAGAGATATAGCAAATTATATATCACCAAATTTTATTCAGTTTAGTACATTAGTATATCTGTTTGAAAGAAGGTGCGTATGGACTAATGTGCAGACAGCAATAGCGAATTTAATGTCAACAAACTGTGTTATCTTCCAATTTGTGTGTGTCTGTGTGTCAATGTGTGGGTGTGGGTGGAGCCGGGGTGCTCTCGTGTGTGTGTGACAAAGTGCATCAGTGTGTGTATATGTGTGTGTAATGAAAAAACCTGTCGGTGACCAAATTTTAAATTTCAAAAACAGTAAGTATCCTCTACCTCAGTCTATGTAAGCTCACCTCAAACAGCAAATTACTTGTGCAGCCCTCATCTACTTTACCTTCTGCTTCTACTCCCCTTCTTCAACCTAATTCCTGGTGCCAAAGCATTCCTGAAATAATGGCAAAAATGCATTGTTCAGAAGCTAAGAATTTCTAACATTACAATTATTTTAAACAATTTAGCATGACATTGTAACCTAAAGCAGTAATTGAAAATTGTTCTCCCCTCTCCTAAAGAAGGGGGTGAAAGGTGTCGAAGATTGTGTGCTTCAATTGTAGTCGGACCTTGAAACAATATTTAACTCCATCTTTCATTATAGCTGTGTCAACAGAAAGAATATGAAGCTCACCTGCATTGAAGGAAAGGGGGATTATGGGGTGAAATGCTACTGAAGGTGGCGTAGAGATGCTGTGATCGTGTGAAATGCAATGACACTGCAGATGACTACTGCAGAAAAGAAGACTTTGGTCAAGCAATTAAGAGCTGAAAAAGAACAGAAGAACACACAACCTGCCACCCCGGAGCACGAGGATTACCCAACAACCCAATAACTGTGCGGGATGCTTTTGATCTTTCAGTCATGGGAAACAGATATAACCATCTCAGCACTGGTTCCCAATCTAATGACATCATCTGCAGTGCCGTGCAAAAGTATTCAGTCCCTTTGAAAATGAAAAAATGTCTTGATTTCAAATTATTCTTAAACATAGCCTTCAAGTCAGTGTCTTATTGGCAGCTCATATTCTCTAACATCAAACTGAGCCAAAATGAATTGTTTGTTTGTAGATGTTTTAAAGAAAATGAAAAACTAAAACATGCTGCTTGCATTTGTATTCAAACCCCGCACAATAATATTTGGTTGCACCACCTTTTGCTGCAATGAAAGCTTCCTTTAAGTATTTTAGGGTGAACCTGTATTAGTTTTGCACACTGTTTGAGAGTTTTTTTCCCATTCATCTGGGCAAATCTGCAGCAGGTTGTTCCCGTTGGTTGGGTGATGTCACAATTTTGAGGTGGTGCCACAGATTCTCAGGGGGACTGGGGTCAGGAGTTTGACTGGGTGACTGTAGGACCGTCGCCTTTTTGTTTCTGAGCCACACCATATTGCTTTGGCCTTGTGTTTGTGATTATTGTCCTACTGACAGGTGAAATTTCAAAATGATCGATACATCCGACTAAGCAGTTCTTTAATATCCAGAAAACAAACTTTTGTAACCAATTTTTAATTACTATTTTTTACCAAACCTTTGGTTTAATGAAAAATTCATGTGCATGGTGATGATGTTTCAGCCTCTAATATGTATAAATCAGCTTTCTGATAATAAATGCTTTCAAAAAGCTTATATAACATATTTAATCAAATATCCAGTACTGAACTACCAATGTCCTTGGTTTTCTTGCTCTTACAGACCTTCATTTTTTCAGTGAATTACTTTCTAAAGCGATAATCATGTTATCATTTAGGACACACACATAATGTTTTCCCAAATTCACCGCACCGTCTGACCTTCAGCAACTGATTTGATTATAATATTAGCTAAATCATAAGTAAAAATATTTGATGTCATAATATTTTCATACTGTTAAACCTGTCTGGATCACTTTTATGCTGTGGAATTTGAGACACTGCTAAGTTAGGTACAAGGAAGACTGTTATTACGCAAATAATTTTATGACGGCCTACAAGAAATGGCAAAAAATCGGGTTTGTAACTAAATGCCTGAGCTGGGGACCTACAGAGCCATTTCAAAACATGGCAGGTAGAAGTACAGTGGTAAAGTGGCATTTTTTCCTGCTGACATCATTCGACATCATTCTTACGTTAGAATTAATAACATCACACAATGAACTGTAAACAACAATATGCAGTAAAGTGTCTCAATTAGCTGTATAACAAGATAATGAAAATAATCCCATTTTTATTATACATAGTAAATCTACAGAAATTAAATCTGTTACTGAATGGCTGCTGTCGCGGTTGCAGTGACTAACTGTGGATATGGAGGGTTGGACCTGCAAGAAGGGAAGAAATGTGTTACTAGGTATGAAATGTTCGATTTGTTCTGAGTCTGAATCATGCAGTATTAATGTACTCTATGGGTAAATTCTGTGCACGAGGTTAAAAGGGCTGTTTGTGAAAGTCTGCAGATTTACAGCCTGAATCTGGTGTGACCTGATCACCGCAAAATGACTGTCCTGGTGAGGGTCAAGGCAGAAACACACTTCAGATGGAACACGAGTTCATCCCATGATGCTCACACATATACAGACACACAATACGGGCAATTCAGAGGGACCAACTAACCAGTTTGAACTGTGGGTGGAAACCAGAGCACCAGGAGCTGCTTCACTGCACCACCTACACCTACACAAAGGTCAATCTGAACTTAAACAGCAGAGATATTACTATTTCTTTCTGAAATCAGTATCTTGCACACAGGTTAAACTGAATTTTAGAGCACACAGGGGTCAAAATATTATAAAAGTTGCATGATGTTAATGAGAAATAATCGAAAAGGACAGAAATTATATTAACTTCAGCTAGAGGGGAATGCTAAATGTTATAGTTTTTGCAAGATTACGGTTTCGCCACTGTTTTCTGTATTACTGTTTCTGAACATATATGAACGCAGTAGAGGAGCAGGAATAACAGGCTGTGGACAAAGCAGGATATAGAAACCTGTCCTTCTCAGTATGGCAGAACTGCGGTGTTAGCAGCTAACATGTTAGTAAATGACACAGCGATGTTGTTATGGCAAAATTAAAAAAAAGCAAAAAAAAACTAAACAGTGTGGAATTTCTGAACCTGCAGTTTTGGCAGATGAGTCGAGTTGTTTCCTAACTTGACATCAATGAATGACAACATCCTCTGTCAAAGTGACAATATTGTCCAGAAAACTAGTAGAAACATTGATGATCTAATTTTTTTTTAATTAGAAATGCAAAATGTAAAAAAGTGTATTTTTCTGGTGTGAGCATTGTTGTTTCACAGTACTCGGCTTGCTTGCATGTTGGTTCAAATCCAGCTCCTTCTGTGTGGGGTTTGCATGTTCTCACTGTCTGTGTGGGTTTCTGCCTTGTGATCTGCTTCCCCTCCATAGTCCAAAGATATGTGTTTCAGCTTGTTTGGCTGTTACAAATTCCATGTGTGATTGGCTGTATGTATGGGGCTGCTCTGCACTGGACTTGCCTCCCGTCCAGGGTGCACCATCCCCCGTGGCCTTCCAACAGTGAACCCATGACAACCTGTTGAGACCCTAACCAGGAATAAACAGTTAGCGGAAACGGATGCATACGTGGATTTTTTTACTTTAAGGTCCAGTTGTTCATCAGTTCAGCGTGTAGAAATTACAAAGGAAATTTTTGTGCTTTTTACACAACTTTCAAACATGTACAGATATTCAACAAAAAGCTCAAAGTTAAAAAGTTACTCACCCTGAATTCATACAGCAAAAATGACCCAGTTCTCTAATGGATAAACAACCTGCGAGTCGCCTTGGAGAAAAGTGTCAGCTAAGCGAATGCGTATATGCGGCAAAAAGAATCAAAAACGAAAATATAAACCAGTTACTCGTGTTTTATTAGTTGAGAGTAAGGCGGCAGGGAAATTGAGAGAGGTGGCAATGTTGAGATGCTCGCTGTGATGTGATCTCTGTATCTACACTCCCAGTGCTGACCGATTCTGTATGTTTTAACACTGAATGGACATGAAAACCTTTAACGCTGCCCTCCCTCCTATTGTTGCTGAAGCCAAAAGTAGCACAGCTGGCAGTTTTCCTTTCACTTTCCGCTGTAGCCCAATGATAAAAATGGGAGGCTTGGCATTCCATCAAGGCGATGCTATTGAATATGATCATGATCCCCCCCCCCCCCCCCCCCCCCCCTTTTTGTNGCATTCCATCAAGGGGATGCTATTTAATATGATACTGATCCCCCCCCCCCCCCCCACTCTGCTTTCTGGACGTCTCACTGCACCTCTCTGCGAATATATTTTATTAATTAAATGTACCATCCCATAAATAGGCCCAATGTTTAGCTTTTGTTCAATGTTTAATTGTTGTAAACAAAGCATAATTAAGAGGATCTAGTTATATGTATTCATAATATTGAACTTTGAACATTTTTTAAGAGCTGCTTTGAAGTCAGTGTAGGAACCTTCGGAAGTTTCTTTCCTTTAAGCCACAATGCAGTCAAACTGATTTGTAATTCTAATGGCAGTAATAGAGAGTAGTTTCGTACCCCCAAGAGGACCGGCAGGACCAAATAAGGTTTAGTCAGCTCAGTCGCCTGCCTCATTACAATGACAGTAACACTTACAGAACGCTGGAGACAAAAACAGCCCCTGTCAAGGGAGAGCATCCCCTTAAATACCCAGATTAATTCCAAAGTTCCAAAGCCTAAGTGGTTTCACCGAGTTCCATTTTATTTTTATTTGAAGGTCTTGCATCACCGGAATGTGGCAGATGGAGATTGCTGAGCTTGTTGTAGCCAGAAGATGCTGGGTCTTTCCTCCTTTC
Organism: Arapaima gigas; assembly: GCA_900497675.1. Taxonomy (NCBI): domain Eukaryota; kingdom Metazoa; phylum Chordata; class Actinopteri; order Osteoglossiformes; family Osteoglossidae; genus Arapaima; species Arapaima gigas. The sequence goes on along the minus strand of UFQX01000724.1, from coordinate 154,590 downwards.
CTCTTGCCACTCTGCTAAGCACTTTTTTCAAGTTTATTTTAATTTATTTTTTGCTGTTATGTTGCACACACTTAATGTCAGAATGGTCGGGCCTGAGCTGGTTGGATTTGAATCCAGTTCAGTGTGTGTGGAGTTTTCATGTCCTCCCCGTGTCTGCGTGGGTTTCCTCTGGGTGCACTGGTTTCCTCCCACAGTCCAAAGGCACGTCTTTCAGGTTAAATGGTCACTAGAAATTGCCTAGTGTGTGTGTGTGTGTGTGTGTGTGTGTGTGTGTGTGTGTGTGTGTGTGTGTGTGTGTGTGTGTGTGTGTGTGTGTGTGGGTGTTCCAGCTCCCAGTCATTTTGGGAGGCCCTGGACCACTGTGACCTGGATAAAGTGTTTACTGACAACGGATGGATGGATGAATGGATGAATGACATCACAATAATACCAACTGAACACAATAAATATATAATACATAAAATGCTGCACGGCCTCCGTTAAAATAAGCTTTTTTTTCCCCAAAACTTTCCGTCTGAAAGAAATGCAGTTGTAAGAAAGAACAAAGGTTTGCACTGTTAATAAAACTAGGCTGAACCGATTGCAGCAAAATGTATAAAATGCCCACAAACCCATTTGGCCTCCCAGCAGCTGTTTACAACACCCAAAATCCACCACATCTCCATTTTCCTGTTTATGATGTTCGCAGGGGGGTCATGAAAAACCTTGTCCAAATACCCAGGCACGATGCCCTTGGGGAACTGCGAACCAGGATTCAGCAAAGACAGCAGTGCTCTCAGTACATCTTACAAACATAACCCAAAAAATAGTTTGTCTGGAAACTTATAAATTACTGAATCAAATAATATCATTATTGTCTTTGACTTGCTTGTCTGGAGCGGAGTAATGCGATATACATTCACTTGAATAAGTCACATTTTATGGATTTCAGTTGTAATTCAGTTTGCAGTTGTTTCATGCGCTGATTTGTCTATTTGTTCAGATGTTGCTTTTCTTCAGTTCTTCAGATTCTGTTCCATGTGCCACATTTTAAAAGCAAATGGTTACAAAAAGTTTTGCAGTATATTTCCCCAAGGGAGACTTAGGATACTTTAGTGATTTTTCAAAGTGATGACTGTAAGCTGATCACCAGTGGTTTAGAATAGTGTTAATGTTCTAAGTATTGAAAATGCTGGATCAGCCTGTTGAGATCCTAACCAGGAATAAACGGTTAATGGAAATGCATGCATATATGGATTTTTTTCACTCTAAGGTCCAATTGTTCAACGGCTCAGTGTACAGGAATTACAAAGAAAAATTTCATGTTTTCTGCGTAAATTTCAATCGTGTAGAGATATTCAACAAAAAGGTCAATTTGCTTGTAAGAAAGGCAAAAAATGTGGCAGGTAGTTTAATGTTAGATCTGCCATCTTACACTCTGGTTTCCGTGTCCAGGTGTATTACCGTTAATACAGTTACTCACCCTGAATTCATACAGCAAAAATGACCCAGTTCTCTAATGGATAAACAACTGCGAGTCGCCTTGGAGAAAAGCGTCAGCTAAGTAAATGCATGTAAATGTAGCATAAAGAACCCAAAACGTAGAAACTGGTTGCTCATACTTTTTAAAAAAAAAAATTTTCTGCTGACTATAATGGTCTAGAATAGTGTTAATATTCCAAGTATTCAATACGCAGAGGGGCTGTGGCTTAGTTGGACATACAGCAGCCTTAAATGTTTTCCAGGCCAGTGTTGTTTAACTTGGACCCCTTTCATCAGAAAAGGATTAACATATGAAAATTAATGTCTTGTCCAAATTCCTAAATAATTATAGAAGTGGGACTTTTTAAGCCTCTGTTCTGCCATCTTATTCTTCTGGCTGAAATAGAAAGTCATTGTAGGGATGCAGTTTTTTTATTGGTGTAGAATGTTAATCTTCCAAAGCTCCGTGGTGTTAACAGTTACCACTGTACTTCTCACATTAATACTTTAATTTCATGCTCACTGTTGTAAAGAAATAATATGTAAATCTTGGTTTTTTTTGTTTGTTGATTTATTGATTTGTTTGGTTTTTTTGTACAAAAATGGACTGAAGTGTAATTGATGTCATTGCTGTTTATGAATTTGGGGGAAATTCACAGAATTAAAGCTGGACAAAAATGTTTACTTAATTTTGTTCAACATGAAATTTTTTCAGGGTGATGCACTTTTAAATGGTAACAGTGGCAAATTGTCATCTTGCAGAAAACAAAATGAAGAATTTTCAACAAAGAACAGGCACAAACCGAATGGTTTAAAAACATTATAATGGTCACTGCATTAATAACATTTAATCACTTTTTTCGGTTCCAGTCCAGGTTTTTCATTTCTATTCCTTGGACTAGGGAAACATTCTGATGCAACTTGTGAGATACATCAGATAGGTTTATTTTTATGTTTTCAAAATATTCAAATAGTTTTTTTTCCCCTCAACTCATCCTCGGAAAATAAATAAATAAAAATATTGCTTGTCATTGCACCTTCCATTGATCTCTTCAGACATGGCCCCTTTTGGCAAATCCTGTGATGTTTGACGGGCAGGTGAGAGCATTGTTGACAGCTAGGTAAAACTCTGGAAACTTCTACGTGAGGATTCTGTTTTTTTACAGACATAATTTTATTATTTAAATTGCTACAGCCTATTTATAGATAAATTAGTGTGTTTAATCTCCAATTATAAATGTGTTATAAGTTACTCCAACAGGCCCCTACTGCGAACCATATAACCATTTGCAGGTTAGTTACCCATCTAACCCTTACCTGCTTAACTTTACTGCCTGACTTGTTCACAAACTTGGCTGTCAACTGGAAAGTCTTAACACAATCTTGTCCAAGAAGAACAAATAAAGCTCTGCTCAAAATAAAGAGTGGGAGAGAAAACCTTCTTCAATACACTTCACAGTGCCGAGTTCGCAAACAAATTGAAAATGAATAATTTAACGGTCTCATTCCGTGATTAAAAAAGAAGGTTGTAGTCAAAGTTCGGGAGAGAAATATGCAACCATCTTCTACTATCAGGAGCAATCTGCTTTATCACCAATAAAGTATTTAAATTCCTACGTACATGATGGTTATTGCCCTCCTTCATAATCATACCTTTGTCGGCAATGCGGGGGTGCTGAACCACCTCAAACCAGTCAACTGAAATGCAGCCAGAATTCCACACTAACCCCTGTTTCCAATGACAAAACTGCTATTATACCATTATGACATTAAAAATATGCGGTACCCTGGAATTACATATTGCACTTAAAATAAAGTCAAATTATTGTCATTTGTGTACTTGTGCCTCATCTTAAGAGCACAATAGCACCAGAAGTTCATTCTTAACATGGAATTTTTCTTCAGTCCACCCACTATGGCACAGTGCATAAAAGCTTAATAATGCAGCATAATCTTTTTATTTATTCCGGTTCTGTAAAACACATCAAATAAACATGTAATGTCTAATGTTTACTTGCTGTATGCATACATACACACACACGCTCACACACACACACACACACCGACATTCATATATACAAGCACACAGACAGACAGACATACAAACATACATGCAGTCATCATTAAATAGTCAAAATCTAATGAAGCGGTTCATGTGACAAATGATACTTGAAAATGCTGCAGAAATTAAAGTGAGAGTAAGTATTTTTAAATTATTTTTTATCAGTAAAATGTATGTGACCAACCTTCATAGAAAAAGCCACGAGAGCTACAAAAGAAATCGGGATTCAGCAACTCTGTCAAGGAGAATTCAAGGCACAAAAGCAGCTGAAGTGTCCAATTTACAGAGACTGGGGAATTTGATGTACAGCAAAGGGCCCATAATTGACATCCTTCTTGTCTTATTAAAAGGAAACAACCTCTATGGATCTTCCCTGCTTTACTATGCATTTATTACAAGCTTACATAAACACTAAAACCGGCCGACAGCAATGGATAATGGATCCATGTGTATAATAGCAGCAGTCCGTGTGATTTAACCTGCCAGGGTATTTATTAATACTGCAATACTGCTGGAATTTGACTGACTAAACAAAATTTAACCCCTTCATGCTCTGTACTGTTTTTGTGGTGTAAAACATGTCTGTATTTCCAAAGATATATGTAGCTGTGAGAGCAGATACACCAAACAAACCTGACATTAAATATACTGCTTACACACTTCATCGTGGGTGCATTAGTATTTATAATAAATGCTTGTGAAACATATCATATAATTAGTTTTTTTTGTTGCATTCTTGGTGCATTATTTTACTTTATTTGCTTGACAAAAATTAATATCTGACATATTTTTGTCAACAAGACGTCAGAAACTTATTCTGCAACTCATTTTTGTGCAACTAAAATGAAACCCAAGGTTCTGCACTGGAAATTTTTTATGCATTCTTTGCCAGTACTTGTGTTTTAATAATATATAATATCACAGTTACAGGTTTCAAACGTCTAATTTTCTCCCCGTTTCAGGCTTTTTTGATATATAAAGTCAAATATTTTTTATTATTATTTGTACCTTTTTTCCCCCTGTATTTATGCAGAAACAAAATCTAATTCAAGCGCCTGTGTAGGATGATGTTTATGAATACTTTGTCAAAAGATTGATGCATTTAATACAGAAAAGCGCATTGAGGAACGCGGGATATTTGTGGTCGGAGCCGTGAATAGCAATTGTACCTCACGATCTGCAGATGTGCTGTAGGAAACACGGGCAATTCTTACTTACCTGCCAAAAAAGACTCAGTATAAACTTAATTAAAGTGAAATTTCCATGCATTATGCACAAACTGTATGATTTATCCACATTCATATAAAAGCCCTAAGTCATACGCAGTACATGCCTTTGAAAAGGATAACCATTTGGAACAAGACAAAGTCATCACTCTGCATTAAAGCTTTTTGAATAAATATACAGAATACAGTTACTTTCGCAAGACGCTGAACTAAACCTTTTTCAAAAAAAGCCTTTATTTTCCAACTTTCTACACTAGCTCAGAATAAGAACAAACCAGTGTAGTAACTGAGATTTTTTTTTTAGGCTCTTGTGCAATTTACTGCTGACCAAAAGCCAAAGTTCACAGTCCTACAAGGTGCTTTGAGGGGAGGGAAGGAGGCGAACTGCAGGCCTGCGAGCAAAATTTCGACAACATTTCACTTCCGCCGACTGTATCTCCGGACTTTTATTTAACAACTATTTGTAATGCCTGAGAACCGAGGACAGGTAGATGGACTCAGCTGTTGCTGGTTCACTGAAACACGCCCCCTGCTACCATAATACCAGTGCATTGTTTCAGTTCCTCCAGGGTACAAACACCTTTGAAAAAAATTCCCCTGGACAAAAAAAAACATCTTTCTTCAGTCTCTCTTTCTCATTTCAGGTCAGCAGCCTATAAGCAAACCAGATTAACACTCCTGGCAGTGCTGGGGGGCCCTTTTATTAATGGTAATGCCGATGTGTTCGCAGACTTCACGATTAGCGACTTTCCCGCTTTAATACCTGTAACTGAATGATACCGAGTTCATGTTTGCTCTCCGCTTCAGGAGTTCGAGGGCTTCGACAGCCAAAAGAGGGATGGATTAGTGACAGACGCCTCTGAGTGATGCCCTGTGGCTTCCTCTCGGGGGCGCTGTAGAGCGGCAACCCAAACGAGAGCTGCGCTCCAGGCTGGAGGACAGTCCATTGCACCCATCTGAGAATATTTCAAAACAACGCTGCTACAATTCCGGTCACACAAGCTGTCAGCTTTATTATTGTTTATACACAGGATTAGTCATTCTTTTGAGAATAATTGAGTTAGTTTGGCTCAGGGTTTGTGTAGACTCCCCTTTTGGTACGTTTCATGTGTGCCGACACATTCTGCTGCCTGTGTTCTCCCACACGCTGATTTAATTCTTTCAGACGGTTGCTCTAGTCATAAATGCGTGTCTGTGTTGTCACAAAACGGTGGAATCGAGGCAGAATACATAAGTTATCAATTATACCGGCGAGGAAGTGCTTTAATGTGCGATTTCACACACACACACACACACACACACACACACACACACACACACACACACACACAGAATAAATAGACTGTATGTGAAGCACTTTTTTCTCCTCTGCAGACTTACAGGGACTTCTGGTTTTAATGGCCTTGAGGGGGCAGGCAGTCCCAAGGCAAAATCCGTCAGACTTAATGATAAAAAAAGTGTTTTTAATTTTAACATAATGTTCACGTGTAAAATGTATCCCAAATGGGGCCTAGATAGTAAGCTGTGCATTTAGCAGGACAGGTTGATGTGCGGTCGTGCAGTTGACTCTTTTCCATGGTATTTTCTATTTTTGAGGCAGGGCTGCAGTTGTGAGCTTTGGCCCCTCATTTCTGGCTTGACCTGTTGCCATCTGCTGATGCTTTAGCACCAACGGGAGTAATTATACCAAGACGATTCTTACTCCAGCCACCCCGTCAAACCGGTACGTGGCAGAGACGTTGCTGGTGACGGTGGTTATGGGCAACAACTGAGGTCAAGGAGAACTTGGCAGGACTATCTCGGTAGGACAGAGACCAGACTGTCTTCTCGTAGTAGCGGATTGTGATTGGACAGCTGGATAGGAGCAGGTTTGCTGCCGGTGTGGGGTTGCTGCAGCCATAGAGCTGAGTCCAGCTCCCCTATCGGGTACATCTGTTGTGTAGTTTTGTTCCCAGTGTGGGGTTGTTGCTGGAGCCAAGTGGGGACAGTGATGGTTCCTTTCTGCTTTGCCACCGGTAAGATTCTGTCTCACCTTCCACCAACTTTTGGAGTGTTTGTCTCCATCGCCACATCTCTCTCATCACCTAACATCACTAACATCATCTGCCTGCAGCGGTTGCCCATCCTCTGAGTTATTGTTCTGATACTTGCTCCCAGCCTCTCCACGGTGGCACCGAGTGAAATTCAAGCTCAATCATTTTCATAGGGCGAAGTAGTGTGGTTGCCTCAGTTGGTGTGGGTTCAAGTCCAGCTCAGCCTGTGTGGAGTTTACATGTTCTCCTGTGTCTGTGTGAGTTCCCTCTGGGTGCTCTGGATTTCCCCCCACAGTCCAAAGACATTTGTTTCACGTTACTCAGTTACTTAAATTGTCCGTTGTGTGTATGGCCACCCTTTCATACACCAGCATCCCACCCAGGATGTAGTTTCATAGCCCGAGGTTCTGGGATGAGCCCCAACCCTCAGCGACCCTGAGCAATATCAACTGGGTAACAATAGCGGGTGCTTTTTTGCAGGACTGCAAAACTATACACAAAACCCAGGAAGAAATGGAGTCATTTGACAAAAACACACATATAAACAAAAGGAACAGTTTGTCACACATACATTTTATTACATTACATTACATTGTGACATTACATGTCACACATTATTTTATTAATTCAGTTTATTCATTTGTCCAAAGCTACAATGCTAAGGTGCTTACACTGATTCACCAGTTTACCAGCTGGGTGTTTTCTGCTTTATTCACCCAGCTTAATAACTTTCCTCAAGGGTATCACAGCAGTATATCAGCCAGGCTTCAAGATTTGCAGATGAGTGCCTGGCTGGAGCTCTTCTCAAAAAGTACCAGCTGCAACTTTTGCGTTACACTGGAAAGGGAAGCAAACATCACAGAAGTGACACGAATGTCAGGAGCCACTTGAGCATCGCAGGCGATAATTTTTTTAAAATATGCGAAAGCTGTCCAGCTCTACTTCCTCCTGTTTCACGGCCCACTGTGTGTGCAGAGGCTGTCGGGAGCATGGAAAGAGAGCTGCTCCTCCCACACAATCCCCCTCACCACTCCAACATGCATCCACACCTCCCACAGCTGCCCTCTTACAGCAGTCAGGGGGGTCTAATTTATACAGAATTATTTATTCATTTTGCCCATTATATGCAAAGCAGTGCTTCATTTTCAACTTCTGCCATATTAATTAATTTTTAAACAGCCCTGCCACAAAATAATGTCCGTTGCTGAAAAGTGTGTTTCCTTGCATTTAGCTGCTGATAAATCAAAAAAGTGCTGAAGTAAGTTTCAGACGCGTTGGGAGAACTGGAGTTATAGCTGCAAATATAATTTTCTTATCCCCAAAAATGCCTTCTCATAATGTTGTTCAATCAAAATCCAGTTAGAAACCCTTTATAGGAGATATTCTCCCCTCAGTGAAGCAGTTTTCAGAAAGGATGCCTTATTTTTCCTTACATAAGTGCATAAATCGTTTCAGTACTTCTACCTGTTGTGTTGTTATATGCATTGTGAATATTATAAATAAATATCCGCCTATATGTTTTAGCTGCATAACACCTCTTTTTTCCCTCTTGAAGTTTTTACCGCTGTAGAACAAATGAAATGTCAGAATTCCACCAATGGTGCTGTGGAGAAAGAGGCAAATGGGCAAAGTGCACGAACATTGTAAATTCCACCTTTGTAATATTGCAGGGACTGGAAAATATAACGTCATTATTAGAAGTCAAAAAGCACAGCTGTGACAACATGCAATTCTTCACGTGCCAGAAAGGCACAAGTAAGTTTTAATCTAACGGGTTCTGCTCGGACAATAAATAATCTAATGACAGGTTCTGACAGCCGACTACCGTGAGGCAGCTCATATTGATCAACATTCCCCTTATTGAGGGCTTCCAAAAGACACAATTTTCTAAGCTCAGAAGTGTGTTCGGAGCGACCGGTCCGCAGCTCGGCCTTAATTTACAAAACCCCGGCTCATTAGTGTACATATAGAACCGCTATCGAACGCGTTCTCTAGAAGATGTGACACATTTTGATGCCAAATACAGCCGAGTGGAGCCGCGCTGATTGATTCCTCTTCCCTGCCGTGGCCAGTGCCGAATCGGTCACCCAGGGCTGTCGTGGACACGTAGGCCGCGTGTTAACCGTTTCTTGACGTCGCTAAAATCGGCGCCTTTAAACTAGGCTGACGCGAAAGTCTTTGCGGAGGAAATAATTTAATAATGCAGTGCAACTTGCGGTAACACTGACGTTCTGCCGGGAATTAGGCTTTTGATAATTGCATCGCGTTCCGGGGTAATGTGGATTTATTGCTCAGTTCATTGTGCTTAATTGACCATCTCTTTAATTTCAAAACACATCTAAATTCCAAGCGCTCCATCAAACTCAGGAGCATGATTCACGGTTGCCTAATATACAGTGTGCCAGGGAAAATGAATAAAAAAATAAATAAAAATATGCTGAGAGTGGCATCTCCCCGTTTAACTTTGTTTGCTATTATTAATAATAATGTAATGTTGTGTTTGCGTCCTTCAGGATTTGCATTGGTTCCCTGTGTTCGAAGCCTCAGATACTTCTAGTATTCGTCCACCATGCAGTTATCTACTATAAGTGCTGCCGGTTCAGTTGTCTCCTGATTTATGCAACTACCTGGTTCCCGAAAAGGCGAAAACTCGTAAATCAAGACAGTTGTTTCTATTATTTCTTATGGGGAAAATCATAATGCAATCCAACCCAACCCAAAAACCAACTCCCAAAAAATTTCCCAAATTTCTCTTGCAGCAAAACCCACAACACGTTGTCTACATTGTTGTGGTAGTGTTTTATTGATTTATTTTTTCATTTTTTAAATTTTATTTATTTGCCTACATAGAAGAGCACAAAATGTTGCAGCATTTACGAATGTAAAATAATGCTAATTTGATACAACCATATAAACAAAGTGAGCGTGGATTTTTTTCATTTTTTTGGACTGTTTTTTGGCCAGAGCTCATTGTATTGAGCAGATCTCCACTCCAATCTAGAAATGGTATTAAAAATCAAATCGCCATTCTAGCTTTTAAAAAAATCGTGTGTAAATTGAACACAACTGTACAAATTCATACCCAGTGCTTTAGAAACTGGCAACTGGATTTGGAAGCATGTGTGTAATTCAGATTTATTGTAAATCCTTCAGCACAAAGCATCTAACACTAGTCAGTAGTGATAACCCAAGAACTGATCGTATCTGCTCACACAGCTGAAAAAAAAATGCGTACGAGAACACTGGTTATCCTTTTTAGGACTTTTAGCTGACTAAGCAATGCAGATGGTGAAGAAAGGCATCCTGCAGATTTTCAGAATATTCATATTTTGGGGTTCAAAGTGTACAGATATTTTATTTTAGTTTCATAGGTTGTATGTGTGTTGTTATTCAACTTTATACCTACTGAAGGGAAACAGCAATACATGGCAACCAAATCTCAGATTTTGTTCCTGCAGTGTAACACTGTAGTTCATGAAAAAGTGAGTCATGAACAAGCCCTTGAATGAACTGGAAAACACAGGAGTGACTTTAACAGTGATGACAGTGATACATCAAAACCTGAGATCTGCTAATCTGCCATCACTTCTGTGACCTTAGGAGTCTCTTTATTGTGCTCCTTACCTGTCAATAAAAACATGGCCGCCCACTGATAGTAGCTGATGTCTTATTGCCAGCCTGTGCCACTCAAAAATGCACATGTGCTCATTGAAGATATTTTCATATAAGGCCTTGTGATTTGTGAATGGGCCCTGCAATGGACTGGGGGTCCCATCTAGAAGTGGTTTCCTTGCTTTGACTCCCATTGATTTTGGAACAGGCTCTGGACCACCGTGACCCAAACCAGGATTAAGCATTTAACTGTAATGGAAGGATGGGTGAAATCTGTGAATGGGATATTATATATTTATATACATTCATATAGATTCATATATATTCATATATATTCATATGCAAACCACTTTATACTTCTGCATTTAGTCACAGCTGAATTCCATCTCACAGAGCTTATTTTTAGGTCACTTGACATCTCTTTGGCTTTTCCAAGAATATAACAAGTGCCCCAAGGATGATTTTGTTTACAGAGGAATTAAGAGAAAATGTGCACCCCTTTGATATCATTTAAACACTAATGACGTATTTGTTTTTCCGGCCAGCTGTTCCAAAAAAGCTCTTAATGCTTTTTAGCTATCTTGACTAGTGTGCACTTGTTCTGCTTTTAACCCTCATTGTGGTATTTAATGTTGTTTTGGCCTTGTCTGGTTTATGTTACCCTCAGGACAAATAGCTTCCCCGAAAGAATTGTTCAGTAGATGCTGCCCTAATGACCGTGTTGGCAATGATCTAATGCATTTTTATTTCTCTCTAACATTGGGTTGCCACTGTCACTTGCTGGTTCCTCAGTCTGCATTTCAGGGTCTTGAGCTTCTTGTTGATGCAGCTGGTCCACATTTGCTGCTGTTCCATTCCCGTTCAGATTTCTACCTGCACAGTCTTGTAGAGCCTCGCCATGCACCAACTTTGTACAATAATGCATGATTCACAACTTCTTCTGATTCTTTTTGACATTACTTGCCTTGATGTGAATTCAGTATTCTTTTACTAGACATCGCAGGGTCACAACATTCCACCTAGCATTATCTAGCCTTGTAAAACTCACCTGTGTCTCATTTAAAAACTATTTGGATGATCTTTCTGTGCCCCTTTATGCCAGTTTTACATATGGTACCTGTCAGTGCGTAACATGGCTGTTCAGCTGTGTCATGGGGATGTGACATGTATGCAGGTGTTCTCAAGAGCACATGGAGAAAATGCTGAGGTCTGAATCATACATCACCAAACTGTGCCCCAGGTTAACATGAGACTACTTTTACACTTTTGTTCCAAAAGTGGAAACTGCAGAGAAGAGAAGAGAAGAGGAAGCACAATAGCCAGCATAGACAAAGCAATGTTGGAACTGTCTGTAAGGTAAAAATTACTCATAGATATTCATCCTGTAAAGTCTTATGTTCAAAGTATATTTTTTTAAACCACAGTCTCCTATTTCAGAATCCTTATTGCTCTACCACATACATGTTGCACCCACACCGGCTCAAATGCATCTTTCCGGCATCCTTTGACAGTAAATAAATGTGGAATATTCTAATTCAAACATTTCTAGAATGTAATTTTCAGCTCCAACCACATTTTCATTTCCCATGAAGGTAAGTAGTATGACTAAATTACAATTAGATTCTAATATATTTCATGTCTTTGACCAGAGGCATTTCTATTTTGGTCATATAAAGTGAATTTATCTTCAGCTATATGTTATAGAGCAGCTTTTTTAATAATTGTAATAGACCTTGAAAGTACTTTTATTAAAAAAAAGACAATCAAGCCAGTAGAAAGTACATGACTGTGAAAAAAGTCTGCATGGATTAAATATCCTTACAAATGAAACACAAGCACACAAATACAAGGAATAAAATTTGCACCTTTTCAGATCTTTTCTCTTTACACATGGCTGAATACATGAGGCATTACGCTACATACAGGAGGCATGAAAAATGGCCTTGATTCATCAGGGGTTTTAGCACAGGCTGACAGTAGAACTGGCAGATTTCGGTGCTTAATACTTGAAGATGATGAATTGCAGTTTCCTTGGACATTGGCACGCACTGGAGGAGAAGATGTGGTAAAAGTGAACTGCTCAAGTAACATTTACATCAAAGGTTGGTAGATGTCTCCGGACAGCTAACCTGATGGCCCACAACTCTCATCTCCTAAAAGATTTACTGCTGCAAATTTCAGCAAAAGCCCCATAAAGAAACTAAATGCAGCGGAGGAAAAATCTGACACCTAACTGTGTTCTAGTAGTTTCTAGCAAACAGGGAAAGTCGCTCTCAAGCTTCGCCTTCGCACTGCTGTAGGTTTATGATGTTGTTGAAATAAATCTTCACTGCTATTAGTCAAATTAGTTGGAGATGTTTTCTGTTCATAGCCTGTCTTTGATTCTTGAATGAATAACTGATCAGGCCGTAAGTCACATATTGCAGCAACATGAGTATGATGCAGCATCAGGGGTCGGCCAAAGCTTCGGGAAGCCTCCACAATGGCCCAGATATAGGAGCCATTTATAGAACATGTGCTTTTCCTATCAAAACTATGGTGAATTCAAAGTTAAAAGCTTAGGTGTGAAAGGGTAAATTACTGCAAATATATATATCTGTGTGTGTGTGTGTGTGTGTGTGTGTGTGTGTGTGTGTGCATAGCTTTCAAATGGCTCAGCACTGCATTACTGGTATATAAGTACATATTAACATATTCAAGGGAATGTATGTTGCGCACCATAAGGTATTTATAGAGAGTTATACAGATTTCTTTATAAGCACATAATTTCCTATTTATGCAATGGATTTTTTTTACTTGCACCAGAGCACAGATTTGTCCCTTTTTTGGGTTTTGAAACATTTCTTTAAGATCATCAAGGGATGTTTCTTTTGAGAGACTATAGATTGTGAGCATTTTGACTTTTTTTAAAATTACTTCTTCATCAGTTGTACTTTTTTGTTTTCTGTGGTGCCAGTCCATTGCATGATAGTCTCATACACACATCCACACACACATTCATACACTATGACTTTAATTCATCTGTCCATCTCTCTATTATCATTAACGGCTTATGTTGAGGAGGGTCGCTGTTGTCCAGACTCTGTCAAAGAAGCAGAGGGAGCTAGGAAACAGCCCCTGGGTGGGACGCCACTCCATTGCAGCATATTTGACTATAATATATTCAAATAATGGTAGATGAAATCACTAACAAAGCTCTGAGACATGATGCCCCCTCTCCCTCTGCCCCCAAGATGGCACCATTTCTGTTTCCGTTATATATGAGTGTCTTTTGCTCCCCTATAATAGCAGAAAGCAGAAAAATTAGGTATTTTCATACTGCAACAGACAAATTTTAGAAAGTAAAAAGTTGAAGTAAATGTTATTACAAGCAAACTTGGAAATTCAGATATATTTGTAAAACATGAACAACTTGGATGATTGAAACGCAAGGTACACACGCAGGAAACACAAGAAGAAGACAGAAAGACAAAACAAAGCAAATCAGATGAAAAAATAATAAGTACCATTATTTGCGATATTAGTCATAAATATAAAATGGCATTAAATTCACACTGGTGAATATATTCTGTGTTTAATCACTTGAAATGTTGGAAAAATGTTAGTTTCTCAGTACTAATATGGGTAGCAACAACTAAGCATAATCTGCAGTCTGTAGGAAACTCATCCTAAGTAGTTTTTTCAGTTCTCTTTATCTTTTTCTATTAACTCATCTTTTAAACCTAATTACTTACAAGTATCAGATTGGCTTTTATGTCCCCATTTTTTTAAATCTAGCTAATATCTTAAATGGCTTGCTTTGCTGTGGTATTTGACAACAATCAGCCACAGTTAAATATTAATATTACTGGCGATTCCTAAAGGGATTTGAGAAATGATTAACTGGGTGGAACAGTTAAAATATTGTTTGATGTTTTCTATTTAAAATGATTTGTAAATCCAGTCTAGACAGATGAAATGAACTAATATAAAGGAGTCATATTCCTTTTGATGCAGCTTTTCCTTATTCATTAAAGACACCAAAAAAAACATTCAAATTGAAGAATTACATTTTGGATTTTTATCATGACTGACAGTCCAAACTGCTGTCCATTCAGGGTGCTGCTCCAAAACAGAGAAAAGGCTGTGTGGACATTCATACATCATAGAAATTCCTGGAAACTAGTCAATGAGCGTGGGTTTAAGAAAAATTATGATTTACCTACAATTTGATCATTCCTTATATTTCAACATTTTTACAAGGCTTTTATGACCTGTAGTGCCCCAAACTTAAAATGGCTTCCCTTATCATTTATAGCAAGTTTTTCCAGATTAAAAACCCATGTCTGCTGCTTCTTATGGTTACCTCTCACTCCTAATCCTCTTAAGGTGCACTTTAATGTCACCCTGGGGTTGGCTAATTTATGCTGCTATTACACCATCACACTGACACTGCAATATCGAATATGCGCCTGCTTTCTTTCTTCTCCAGGATCAACTTTCGTTGCTGCTCTCCAAGTCTATGCTCTATTTTTACTCTGCTCTGGACATACAGTGTTAAGCACAGCACATGATCATCATTGTGGCCTTAAGAAATATAAGACTTCAGTACAAGCAGGAACTAATGGGATAAAAGAAGAGTAACTAGATGTGGGCATTTTGATACACACTTTATTTACCCACAAGTGACCAGCAGTTCAACCTTCAACAGTAAATCGCAGAATAAAACAAAAACTGGGAAAGAAGGAGAGGGGCTCGCAGTATTTTTACTTCAAGTTGTGGCATTGAACATATATCCAGTCATCCAGCTGCCAGATTTTTAAAGCTTTATTACGTTCAATAAGCAGCATACTTGCTTTACTATACTGTTGTTTTCTTGAGAAGATTATGGAGGATCTGCCACAAATTCTCTTTCCTATAATCATGGTTCTTTGAGCACAAGCTGAGACCATCGGTTTCAAAGATGCAACACGCGTGACTTTCGATTTGTATGAAAGGTATTGGGAAAATATGTTTCATTCATAGTTGCCAACAATTCTTCATATTATATGACTCTTAAACAAAGGGCTTGTTTGTATGTTGATTTTACAAGTTTCTGCAAATTGATGCGATGCCAAATGGATGTTCAAGCCTCTCCTGGTTGCTATCATTAGGTTCGTTGCATTTGCATTATGATGTTTAAAACTGCACATTTTCACACTTGTGTGCAAAGTGTCATTTATTTGCTAGATAACCTTGATAACAACATCACTGGGTTGACTACATGAGACAAAGATTATTTATATGAAAATGTGATTTTATTCCCCTTCACAACTCAAACAGCACCTGTACATCTTTTCACTATTTTCATTTCTTTGATTTTTATCTTAAATTATGTAGTTGCCTGGCTATAAATGGACAGGTGAAATGAACAGGTAATCAAATTTAAAAGCTTAAGCAATTTACATGTATTTTTCCCATCAGTTCTCATTTGCCGTCTTAACATGCAGCATATGCTAAATATTCAAACCCAAATGATTTTAGTTTGATGGGACATTTATATATATATATATATATATATATATATGCGCGCATCTTGCTATCATTGTGTGTATAATTTAAAATAGTTTGACAAAACTTCTTTTCCACACTTAAAACCAGTGTTCAAGACTCCCAAGAGCAGCTTCTCTAAGAATGTCCTCACTGGCAAGACAGCTGTGAAATATGTCAGTCGAGGTGTCAGTATTGGAATAGACCACCAACAACTGACCACCAGCGACACACAGAAGAACAGGAGCTGCAAACCATCATAAGGTTTGCTCACTGTCTCGTCTTGAGAAAATCTGAGTATTATGGGAACACATCCGTAAAAGAAAGTGTGAAAGTTCTGTTGCTTTTCTTCACTTCTTGTCTAAATAAGTGACTAGAAAAATACTTCACAGACAAAAAGAAAGATTTAAACAAATGTTCTAGGAGGCTGAGTTTGGGCTTGGGATTTGTTTCATGCCCACCTATCTTACTTTAAATGGCACTAATAAAGAAATAAAAACAATAATAATAAAAATTATTAAAGTAACATTGACACTTCGGAGACTTGGACAGAGCAGTGAACCCAAGACAATCCAAAAGTGCCTTACATCTCTGCAGAAGAGCTGGGACGAAATCGGCTGACTTCCTGCTGAAATTGGGAGAAATAAGCACTGTAGACAAAGACAATGAACCTCCTGGTATTAGTGCTGTACATGTAGGTTACTGTTTACCAGTGAAAGCTCGCAGAAACGGCAAATTGAATCATGGAATTAAGGGATCACAAAGTCTGATGTGGAAACAGCGAGATCGTAGCTTGTTTTACAAATTTCCTGTTAAGAGATGTTATAAAAGCTGCATTTTATAGATTTATTATTCCTGTAAGACAATGTTGATGCATTTTGTAGGATTCAGCTGGATCAGATGGATTTATTAGTGTTTGGCACATGTAGAACAGATGTTGTATTATTTCGGTTTTCCGTATTTCGAGGAAGTTGCCTTCTGTGTTAGAGCACTCTTATTGTGATCTTGTACCTGGATAATTTATATTCTAGATATTTCCTCACAGTGGGCTTTCATGAAGGAGGCCGACAGCTCTCTTAAATTAACTGCTCTTTTATTAGTCTATTCACTCCTATCCGGCAGCACAAGGGAGTCTTCAAATGCTGTTGAATCACTAATAGTGCGGAGCAGGAACATCAAACACGAGGACAAAATAGGGAGGTCAGCAAACATGCCCAACTTTAGATGCACACAAGAGAGTTTATCGCCTACACGACACACTGCACACAAACTTTTAGCCGCAAAACAATTTCTAACACAAATCGCCAAAGATTCTCCTTTGACTTCCTCAGTAGGAAACGAAAGCGCTAAACTAATGGAACTAACGTTGGTGGAGAGACATTTTGCCCCATATTGCTTCCAGTACATCCCTTAATGGGATTTCATGCCACATCTTGACCTCAGTCGCACTTAATGCCATGTCCATAAGTGCTTCTTCCATGACACTTGTTACATATATTTGATTTTCACAAAATATATCGTGAATTAGAATTAGTTAACGAATTTAGCTAGCTTGCCCAACATAACTGAAATACTCGGAGAATATACTTTAAGATATCTTGGTGGTAAAGAAGAAACTAGTTTTATTCCAAACTGCGATACCCCTCACGATTACATTTGAACACAGTTAGAAGACACTGAAATGTGTTTTGCCTTAAGCTTCCTTGGTAATTTTACGTAGTTTAAATGTGATTTTTCGTGTCTGACACATTGATTCAGCCAAAAGTGTGGTATATTTAAAGATTTAAATGATAAATTGAATGATAGACTGATAAAACGCATGGAACTTTTATCAAGAGTGACGAAACAGCAATTCATTTCAGCTGGAGTTGAGTCCTTAATCTTATCAGTAAGCATATTCTGTCGAGAAATAATAGCACACTGTAATAACAGTATGGACTGATAATAGTTAACATTTTCATTAGCTGCAAGAACCGATTTAATGATTTTATATACAATAGTTGCGCAAAGCCTTCCGACAAACGTTCCAGTCAGATTCAGTGGTCAATTAGGAATGTTTCAAATGAATTTTTATCAGGGTCGTGTGAATTTAGCTGTACAGAAAATTAACGAAAATCAAGAAGCTTGGTACATTCAAACATAATAAACTTTTTATAATAACCTTCAAATTCTTATTGATAGTTTGTATACTAACGTATACTAATTTTTTAAGTAATTCAAAAAATGTTGTATTTATATTTTTAAACATACATCTAGTCTCAAAGGCTCCACAGAGTAAATAAACGAATAAGCCTGTTAGAGAAGAGAGGTCTGAACTAGACAGGAGAAAGGACAGGAGAGGAGAGGAAAGAAGCATTTGGCTTGAGATTTGATCTAGAGGACTTGTGTCAAAAGCGTTGACATAAATTATGTTTCTAACAACACCCATCAATAACTTCCAAAGAGCTCCTAATGGAGGTATAAAACTGGACAGATAAGAAGTTGGGCCTGGAGATTCCATGCATCAGCTCTTCAGAATGACATATTTAAAAGAATATGTCTGAGACGGTAGTGTATAAATCAAAAATGTAAGCAATACTGTACATGCTATTTCACTATAATTGCTGTGCAGGCCTGCACACGAGGACTACATATAAATAATACCGAAAATTTAGTCCAGAAACGATAGGAATTATAGTGGCCATGAAGCTAGACTTATCAACAAGGCAATTCATCTTTAGGGTCTTTAAAGCAAAAGCCATGATTTAATCCTCATTTCTGGACATACATCCTTATTTAACTGAAACCAACAAGACATTTGTTCTTACTCGATTTATGAATGTGTCTTTTCTGACCATTACTTGACTTAACTGCATCGATTTCTCAAACCTTACAGTATGCAAAACCTTCCAAGTCCAAACATAGTGCGATGTAGGATCCACATCCCAGCCACAGCAAATGTCATAATGGCTTTATTGAACAAGGTGAGTGCAGTTTTTTCTCATGTTTGTTGAAATCATCGGGTGCAATTTTTCCTTTCTTTCGCAGAACATTTCCTCAGATCAAGTTAAAAAAAAAGTGTGCATAGTGCAGTCTAAAATACGAAATGAATTTGACGGTTTTATATAAATACATGCCTTTGCTGAGAGCAAAGAATTTGCATACTGGCCAGAACTTTTCTAATTGCCTCCTTTCGCTCGCACATTATTGCCAAAGTTCAGAAAAGTCTATATCTTGCAGAAGGATTTTGTATTTGTAGGCTTGTTTAAAAATTGTTCGTAATTTCATGACACATTTTCTAGGTTTTGGTGTTGAGCTTTCAACTCAGCATCAGTATAACCCTGTGCATCTATCACAACTGAACTGCAGACTGATAAAATCCGTTATAGTTTTGTGTCTGGAAAGTTTAGGATGAAAATAAATGTGGTTTGAATGAACAGAAAATTGCCTTTAAAAACCAGGATGGACATTCAATTAAATCTCCTAATGAACTGCAAAAACTACGCACTGCTTCCAGCGTTTGTTTAGACCAAACCCTTCGAAATCCAACCCAACATTAGGTGCGTGAATTTGTTCGGCTTATAAAATTAATATTTGCGTCAAACTCACTAAAAGTCATTAACCCAAGTCTTTCCATATGTTGCCTTTAAAAAACTTTGCACAATATTCACACTCTTTCGAGCCCATTCCAGCTCTAGCTAACAAACAATTATATTATCACCAGGAAGGTATATATTAAAAATTCAACCCAGAATCACTGAACAGAGGTGTAATGTATCACGCCGTCCCTCACGTACGCCCATTCCCCGGCACGGCTCATTTCCCATAGATGTCAGAGTAAACCTCTTGTAAAGTACCTAACCCCCATCCACGCGACTGTGATGCCCTGAGATGTGCGGTGAAGCCGGTGCAGCAACCGCCACCCTTCATTACCCACTTGTCCTCCAGTATTGGAACTATCTACCAGGGCTGATTGATACAGCCATTTCTCAGCGCGCTGCAAACAGAGCCCGAATGAAGGAGTCGGCTGCGCTGACCTCTTGGACGAAACTTGTTACCGATACTCCAAAGTCAGGCGGCAAAGCAGGCATCTCTCTCCCTCTGCTGCTGCTCTCACAAAGACAGTTTGAGCTAAAAATCATTTAAGCTAAATGGCAACCAAGAATAGACTTTGAATCAATCAAGTGCAGCTGTCGGCCAGCTGAATAATACATCCCTTGGAAACCCTTGGCTGCGGTCTGTGGGGAGGAATATGTTGTCCACTCATTTCTTCAAATATAACTTAGACTCACAAACTGAAGTAACTAATTATGGAGCTTAGCTGCTAATTTTCATGCAGTACTTTACTGTGTCATTCCTATTACCGCTCGAGTGCAACTGCTTTAAAATACAAAGGGGAAAAAAAAACACACACCAGGGACGTAGATACAGTTTCTAACTTAATGCCACATTTCTTTTCCGCTAAAAGCCCAAATATCACAAGCCAAGAAGCCTTCGATTTAACTCACATCAGCACTCTCTTCATTTCAATACTCTCCGCGAATGTTGCGGAGGCTGATGTTCAGGGCGTGTTAATGAGGATAAAGGAAGAGATGCTGAAAGTTTATGGTCATTAGAGCAGCACCATAACAGTCCTGTTGGACTGTTTTATTATGCGTTTCCATTACAGCCCTGTGGGCTCCCATTGTGTCCTGCTGTAATCCGGACTACTGAAGCGAAAGCCAGGTGGGTGGAGTTACTGCAGATGTTTAGATGAAGGCATTGAAATGTATTAAACATCATTATGGACTATATCATACTAAATAGAAATACCTTAAAGTTGAGGTTTTTTTTTAATGACCAAAGCAAAGAAATTAGTAGCTGAGGTCATCCATTTTTCTATGGCCCTGAGTCTATGAAGCTGCACCGCAGATAGGATGCTAGACCATAGCAAGATGGCTGCACACACTCACACGATGGGGAATTTATAGTGACCAAATAATTCGGAACACCTGTCGTTGGACTATGGGAGGAAACCTCATATAGACAGAGAGAAAATGCAAACTACATACAAACTAAGCTGGATTCAAACCCACACCCACCCAGCCAAGGTGCTGTGAGGTATCACCCCTAGTCAGGGATCCACAGTGCCATCCAGCTACATTCCTCCTGTACCGTTTAACCTGCTTATGATTTTATGATTTACGATGAAATATGAATCAAGAATCGTTTCCTGTCGGACATCCTGTTACAAAAGGTACACAAGGGAACACGAAATGAAGATCCTCCGATCCATGGCACACAGAAGGGGAGGAATGACAAAAATGAAAAAAATGATAAAGAAAAGTTAATCCAATATAGATAAAACAAGACAAATGGATAAAAAGTGCAGTACTATAAACATGTATAAATAAATAATAAATACAAAACGGGCAAGTAAATCTGACTGCCAAAAAAAACATGCTTGTTTATATCATGTATATATTGTGGAAAATCTGTCATCGGGCACAAGACAAACAATTTCAAATAGGGATCGGTGTGAATATTAAGGTTTAGCGCTGTAATTGAGATTATTATATTTATAGACAACAGAAGCGATGCATTTTTATTACAGTCAGTGTTGTGCCTGTTAGCGACTGGGCTCCCATGGAGAGAACGGAGACACCAAAACAGTCTCCATAACGCATCTTTTATTTACAACCGGGAAGGGAACCTGGAACATTTGCTCTCTCAGCTTCTGCCAGAAGGCTGGTGAGCCACCAAACCTGCCCTTTTCCTACCCACAGAGACCGTGCCAAGCCCACTAACAGCACACTCACATCCACTGTTACACACTTTTACTGCGAATCAACTATACAGGCAAACTATTTACCAGTAATACCCCGACTGCTGGAGGTCCCCTTAAGTAGCTATATTATATCACAAAAAAGTGTAAGTAAAATCAAAATAAGCAAAGCAATATTGATTTCACCTCATTTAAAGACAGTAACTTTCTCAAGGAGATACTGCTCTGCTCTCAGGCGTCATTCCTGTAGAGCAGCAAAGAGATACAACACAAGATGACTTTGACGCAAGGGAGAAAATGGAGGACATACTGAAAATACGACATTAAAAAGGACTCAATCTTTGAAGTAACTATATCACAGTCACAAAGGAGGCAGTACAGGGGAATCAGGTTGAGCCGAATACCAATTACAAATAAGCGGCAGCTGTTTAAGAAGTCTGACAGGGAGCACTGTGACTTTCTAAGGTTACACGAGGCGGTTATAGGTGCGAAAAGAGGCCGAGTCATAACTTTCCCTATTCGGTACTAATGTGCAACATCCCACAACCTGGAGTGACGGACGCCGAACTTGGAACCACTGACAAAAAAATATTAGGTTGCTAGTTTTGTTTATTTCGTTCCTCCTGTTGCTTCAGAGACAGTTGATGTATGTCTTCAACAAACCTTAGCTGCGTCCATATTTCATTTACACCAAACCCCATCGAGATCCTTCCCAACGTTAGGTGTATGCATTTGTTTCACTTATGAAATTAATATCTATGTCAAACTTGTTAGAAGTCATTAACCCGAGTCTTTCTGTGCATTGGCTTTGAAAACTATTTAAACACGGCTGTGGATCTGTGCTAAGAAGGTGGCAGTGAGCTTCCAGAACATTCCAGTGACTGCTTTTTGTGCTCATTTAACTGACTGAATGCTAATGACTCAATAAAATACTGAACTGAGACTTAGGGTTAAAAAAAAAAATCTTAAAAACATTTTCTTTGAAATCTCTTCTCTGCAACCTTCTCTTTTATTAACATTGCTTTTTTTGGAAAGATTGTGCCTCTATATGTGATTCTGTTTCAAGCACCAGTTGCTGTTTGCAATTTAATTTTATTTTATGATCCCTTTTACTTCTATTTAGTTCATCTTAAAAGCATGCAGAGGAAGCTCTGGTATACACTGCAAAGTGGTATCATAAACCACGATCAGCATGTGTTAAAAATGACATTTTCTGGAATTTGAGTTCTCCTCGGTCCAAAACTACTTTCTTGGAAATTTTCTTTTTTCCACCGTTTCAGTCTGACTGTCTTGTCTCTGAATATAAAGCAAACAGTGCTGCTGTTAATGTTAATTGTTTTTCAGCCTATATCTAATTCTATTTGTTGCGATATTGTGTTAAGCACACAATGGAAAACCTTGATGAGAAGGGAAATATGGGAGAAATTGTATGAAAGTGGGCATGAAATGCAATTTCCTACTGCTAGTTGGAGCAGTTCTACGGACACTGCAGTGAGGGGTTGGAGTTGGCAGGTCATTTTTTGCACGGTGGAAACTGAGCTGTGTGTTTGGATGCGGGATTCAAGTCCAGCTTAGACTGTGGAGACCTGGCATGTCTTACGACCCCAGGGGTGTGTTGGAGTGTCATGTAAAATTTTTGTACTCAGTTATTCGTTATGAATTGAGAAGGCCAGATAGCGTGTATGTTATTTAACATTCATACTGTAATAAAGGAAAACAATACAAATGAACCCAGAGGAGACAATTATAAGAGTCCAAACTATGCTAGTCCTTGACTTTACACAACTGACTGGAAAGCGACAGTCCAGATTTTTCCAATCCAAAATAAAGTCTTCTGCAGACTGACCATGCTCCTCTTATACATTCTATAAGACAAACAGTGAAGAATCAACAAAGAGCCAATGTAGCCCATAAAAAGGTGACAGACAAAACAGAAAATCTTCAAAGCAAAAAAAACCTTCTTGTGCTTCACCCAGGCAGCAGTTTTTTTGTTATGGAGAATCCTACCTCTCTGGTTCTTCAGCCAGTCATAGTTATTGTCTAATGGTCAACAAAATAACTGGGTGTTGTGTTCATTACCAGTCAGGGCCAGACAGTGAAAAGGAAAAAAAAATGAAGCTACCAGTGGGCTGCAAAGGCAAGTTCTCCTCTTGTTTGTTTGGCTCTCCTCTGAATGCTCTGGTTTCCTCTCACAGTCCTAAGTCTCGTATCCTGTTCTTCTGGGAAAGGCTCTGAACCACCGTCACCGTCATGTATTGAACATGGGGTTTGTTAAATTGTAAAAAAATAACAAACCAAAGAGACTTCTCAACTTCATTTTCTAGTATATATAATTGTCATTCAATTTTTTTCAACTCGTATCCATAAAATTTGTTCCTTTACACAAACACACAAATGCAAAACAGTTTTGTCCTTCAGCTGTGACGGTTAAAACATACAATACACCGGGTTCAGTGAGTACAGTATTTAAAAGTTGTGATGTGTATGACTAGTTATACGCATTAAGAACGACCTGTCAGAGAATCATTCATTTTTACAAAATAATGTTTTTAACAAAATTATTTATTGCAAGCAAACAAACAAGCAAACCAACAAACAAATAAATAATAAATCTACATTTAATGCATTTTGTTTGGAAGATTTTCATTTTAGTTTTAAAGATTTTTATTCCAGCCTCTAAGAGAAACTGAAAAAGATATGAATGTGTCCTGCAAGTGAATTGTTAAGGACTGACATCCTAGATTCACATGAACCTGAGCCTATTTGCACCTTTTTTAAATTGCTGAAAAAAAGGCCCTTCTTGCAGCAAAAACAAAGAAGGTGTTGTTAGTAACAAAGGAAAATCTTACACAGATACTGCTAAATATGCAGAGAATTATATATGTTAGATGGTAACAAGTAACAAAATTATAAGGAAAAAAATCTCAGTATAACAAAAATCATTTATTGCCAAACACCCTGACAGTCCACAGTGCACAGAACAGGGGACAGAAAATTTAAAGAGTGAATAATAAAAAGATACACATATAGATAAATTAAAGGTTAAAAATGTGTACATATAAAAGACAAATACAACATATAGATAAGTAATAAATAAATAAATTCATGTACATGTATATACACACACAAATATAAACAATACATAAGATCATATAAGGGTAAAAAAATATATATCCACAACATACTTAGCAAGTGCAATATATTATCACTAGTTAAATATATAGTGGATAATTTTTGACTTACCTTTATTAATCTTTTGACTTTTTAACTGTGGACCTTGTGACTCTTTCTGGCAACTTCAATAAAACGATGTATTGCCTGTTTGCTAAAGACAGAACAATTTTTGGTAGTTACAAATCAACTTTGTTCATCAAAATAATTTATTTTAGTTTTTTATTAATTTCTTCTTAAATGTCTTTTGAGTTCCAGCTGCTGTACTGGCAAATTTCTTGGCAAAGACTAATAAAGGCCTGTTCTGTTCTGTCCTATCCTATCCCATCCTAACCAAGGAGGTTCAACACTAAATCTGTTTTGCACAACTATTAGAAATGTCCAAATGTACAAGCATTTTATAGAACAAATTCATCTCCACTATTTTTCTTACATTAGCAAAAGTTCACAAAGACTGAGGAAAGCACCAGGTTCTCAAGTATTTTGTTCAAGTCTATAAAGTATTTTAATTCAACAGCATTTTTAAGAAGCATTTTTATAATTCCAAAATGAATAAGCAAACACATCTAAATGAGTCTTTATGCATGTCAGCATGACCTCTTAGCATCTGTATCTGAGTTTCGCTCAATGCTTTACACAAATCTGCTCCATCTCCACCAAGTTAGACCAGAAGCATCAGTACACTACAATTTTCAGTCAAACCGCTTATTTTCAGTGGCATTCAAGTCTTGGCTCTAAGTCATTCTTTCTGTGGTGTTACCATGTATTTTCAGGCAAAGCTGGAACATGAATTACAGTGGTCTTAACCATGCTCCTGAGATCACTCAAAACAATCTTTCTCTACAACTTTATCAAAATTTTTCCCTCCAAGAGTTTATGGTCAGTTCCATTGTTTTAGCAGCAGTTTGTCTTCTTTGAAGGGTTTGGAAATGAAACAAGCACAGAAGTACTTTTTATTTTTCTCCCAATGGAATACAAATTGCAATCCTGCTATCTATTGCTGGTTTCATCTACATCCAGTGGTTCTGGGATAGACTCCAGACCACCACACTCCTGACCAGTATAAAGCAGTTAATGATAATGGAAGGATGGATGGATGGATGGATTACAAATCAAAACAGGTGAACCTCATTTAAATTATATTGTGATCTCTCAGCAAATGGAATATAACTGAAAAAAGCTGACCATTTTAATAAAAGGTTATAAATACTTAATAATCTTGAGATTTTTGTTTTATATGTTTTCAAAAAAGCATGTAAATGTAAATCAGCATTATAGTTTTATAATATAATGACAGTTGTTTATGAGTAGTAAAAAATCCCATTAACATGCAATTTAATGTTATCTGTAACACAAAACAGGAGGAATAATCTGCTGGAGATGGATACTTACTCAGGGTGCAGTATTTGTGCCTATATGTCTTGATTTATCAGCTCTAAGAAAAACGCATACAGAAGGTAGGTAACCAGGAGCGGGGTTCATCACAGACTTGGAAGTAAATCTGAAAGTAAACTGGATGTAAATTTTAATTGTTTGAGTTGAACTCTGAATTACAAATTTTTTTGTAAAGGTTTGATTCTAATCAAAGTTTCATTTCAGAATTTGGAAAAACATTTCTCGCATAGGTTCACTTTCCAAATAGAATAATTCTGACACTTGGCTATACTGTGATCCTAATGAAACATCTCAAGATGTATTCAGTTTTATCATTGCTTGCTACTTGTTAAATGCATCTAACATGTTCTCTATATGCTACTAATAAGATCTAAGACAAAACAGAGAAGCGATACAACCTCAGCTGGGAAATCTGTCAGAGAATTTAAGAATATGGTGCATATCACTGTGGGACTGAATGCCTCCAGCCTTGCTGGAGCTTTTGTTCTTCTGCAAAGACCACAATGAGGACAGCATTGCCAGTGTTGTCAGTTCACCAGCAATTCATTGACAACACTCTTGCAGATCTTGTCACCCATGACTGGTAAAACAGGGCCAAAAACTACATGGAGAATCCAGTAAGGAGTCCTTTCACTACAGATGTGTCCCTTGTGTGAGAAGAAGGTTTGCAGATATATGTCTTTGTAGCCCTCTATGCGCAGAACGGAACAGAGAACCTGTGAAGTTTCCATCATCTCCTACTTCATAAATGCTTCCAATTTATCCACTGATTCCATCCTGACATTAAGACTACAAACCACAGCTTAAAAGGTGCGTCATCGGAACACCGTTTGAAAAGACGACAGTGACAACAATCGGTGGAATCAATCAGTTCAGCAAAAAGCGTCTCTGAAAACTGACAGGTCGTGGAACTCCTCAATTATGCAATTGAATACATTTTTTCTTCTAAACATGAGTTTTTCGCGATGTGAAAATTTTTGACACGGTGAATGGCCCACGCTTTACTTTGACACACAACTGCTAAGTTCACCAAAAAACTCAAAAAACCGCTGCCTGCTTACCTCCCCAGCTTTTATACATTATTTCTACTTCTTTACACATAAAGCACCGCTTTCCACTGAGTAGAAATTATATTCATACTACCCATGTAAACGGACACTACTTCGAAAACAGCCTTGGATACACAGAAAATAAATACAAAATTGCTCCTGAAAAAAAAAAAAAAAAAAAAAAAAAAATTAAAACCACATTTCCATTTATCTCTCTTAATCATTTCCTGTGGATTTTTCAAGAACACAATTATTGAATGCATCTATCTTTTCCTCTGCAGAGCTGCAGACAAAGACTGATTGGAAAAGCCAAGAGATTTAAGGACTTTGCGGGCCCAATAAAGCAAGGTTGACAGCCCTTAATTCTTCTAAATGCTAACTGCTGTTCATCTCTAACACACATTTTCAAACACACTCCCGGCTTCAAAGGTAGAAATTCCAGTCTTGTACAACCAAATTCTATTGTAAGTGCTGAATGTGAAAAATGTATTATTCATTATCGTAAGATAAGCATAACCATTTACGCACAAGTGTATAATTAGATGGCTGCGGCGAGGAAGACGGAGGGGACAGTGCAGCTGTGGTATTAATATTGAATCATGTTATAAATACTACATAGGTCAAGTTGACAGAAGTAGATACTGCAAAGATGCAGGCTATTCACCTAGTGCAGATACTTATACATGGCACTTTATTTTAAAAAAGTAGCAGCATCAGTTACATTTCCAAAGATAAATGCCTTAAACATTATTCGTTCGTACGCGACATTTTGGTGAAATCAGTCCGAAACATTTCGTACTGACGCTAAACAGACACATATGCAGAAAGTGATGCTGCGAGTCTGTGATTGTATGACTCCTTCATCGACATGTTAGAGGCTAACAAAATGGAGGCCAGGGAAATATTGTGTATATCATAACAAAATCTGTTTTATTAAGAATCTATTGAAGGTTCCCGGCTTTAGTGCAATTAGTGAAGAGAAGAGAAGAGTTGCAATAACTGACATTCTGCAGGGTCAGGACACGGAGATTTTATAAATAAATCATTTGGGTCGGGTCAGGTCAGGTCAGGTCAGGTCTGATATTCATTTGAAAACAGACAATATACAAAAGTGTGAAAATTAAATTCTAAACCTCCATTTTGAATAAATAACCCCTGTGCTTTGACCTAGGGCAAAAGTTACACATGCTGAGAATTAAGTTTTGGATAACGATGAATTTAAACTTAATTTATTCTGTGCATTAACGATCAATTTACTTGCAAAATGATTTAGTTAATATGGCCGAATGGATCATCTCTCTGTTTGGACTTTTGGTTGAGTTTGGATATGGACTTCGATACCAGCCTACGTGGCAACCGGGATGCTGTAGGCAGCAGCTGTGTGACCTTCTAGTTCAAACCTATACCAATCTGGTTTGCTTTTTTCCATTTTGCAGTTGACAGGGTGCCACTCGGCACAAATAAGTGATCACTGAGGCAAGGGTGTACGGCTGGTGGAAGAGTCTCAACACCTACTGTTAGCAGCCGGCACATGTCGGATAGAGCCATACATAGCTTTTGTGTGACAGCCAGCCCAGGTGGTTTACACCCTGAGAGACTGCTATGAATCCGCCCTCCCTCAGAAGGATGATGTTAGTTTATTCTGATGCCAAACTCTGGTCACCCCAGGGAGCAGCACATCTCAGATTTCCTCAGTGATCTGAGCCCAGCTGGTGTTACAAAGGAGCATTTAAAATGGCCTAAGCTGCTCGGTAGATCCTCCAGTACCTCTGATTTTGAACAGTATTTCTGAGATTTATAAATACAGCTCATTTACTTTTTCATGTTAGTTTGGTGGAAATGTGCCTACGCCTAAAGTCACATGAAGCACAGTATTCAGAAAAGTAAGCTGTCAAGTAATAACCATAGTAAAGCGAAAGCAGTAGGGAAATACAGACAAGATGTTGCAATGTGCAGTCAGGTGTGGCCCTTTACAAAGAAATGTGTACGTAATTTTGCACAGACAGAAAGAGGTTGTGCCACTCTATAGCATTTACTACTACTACCTCTCTTTAGTTGTGTTGAACTTGTGTTTGTGAAGAGGGGAAAAAAGTCTATGCAACAGAAACAAAATATGAAAACAAAAAACAAGTAAGTAAATAAATCTGAAGGCACTGGGTCCTGTGTGGTTTATTACCATTGTCTGTTACCGCTGTACCTTCCCTAGGTGTGCAACTCCAACAAGACCTTCTTTCTTTGGGAATTCCCCATAAATATTTCACGGCTATTATGTTATATAGTAATATGGTTTTAGACACAACACACTTAATGACAATCACTTTCCTTTCGGAAGAGGAGAAAGTCCACCTCCAACACATTTTCTCCTTGTTGATCCTTAAAATCCTGACACTTAAGTGACACTAAAATATTAAACTGCACAAATGACACGTTTGTCATAGTAAGAAGGTTTCCAGTAGGACGGCATGGCAGCTGTTTGCTTTCACAGTTTACAGAAACACAACTGCAGTTAATATATTGATAAAGATTTTGAATTGTGCATTGACTAGGAATGATGGGAAGAAGACTGCACCGCTGTGCGGTTCAAAGGAAATTATCGGCACCAAGTCAGAATCCATGATTTATCTATTTTTTGTTTAATAAAATAAAATTTAGAACATAGCATTTTAATCAGTGATTTATTGCAATAAGATGTAAAACATGGCATTATTTTTCAGTTGTGTCCCTCCCACCCCAAAGTCTTTGTAATGAATCATTTTCAGTGCAGCATACGATGGGATGCTATGTATTATGAATAATCCTCCACGTCATCCTCATTTACGTTCCACATTCGCCACACATATTTTACTAGTATCCTGCAATATTGAATAGAATATATGAATACATTATTAATGCTAGTATTATATAGAAACCACAAGCTGTTAAATCCCAGACATGTGGAATTTTGTCAGCCCGCCACTTTACTGCTTTCAGATGACTTTGCTGCTCTAATATTCTAAAAGTTACAGAATGATTGGCTGAATATTATTTACTTATTTATTTTACCAAAGCATCAAGTTCATTATTACATCAGTTAAGAGTTTTAATAACAGACATTGTTGCTGAGGGGGCCAAAAAGCATCCAACTGTTAATGTAATGTAAAATCACGTTAAAAAAACTTGAACGATTGAATGAAAAAACTGAATGAAAATTTGAATGACCAGCCAACAGGAACATGGTATAAATAGGTAAAAAAATGTTGGGTTTGTGGTTGGAACATGTGGCAGTGGATTAACATGCAGTAAAAAAATTGTTGAAAGTGGTTGTTATCCACGTACTTATTTTAGCAAGTTATTCTGATCTATTCATGTGCAAAATAAAACTCTGATTTGACAGGAAAAGACATGCTGTGTTAGGTTTATTGATCAAAACAAGCGCTAATACAGTAAATCAAATGGAATCAAGCTGTTGGATTAGTTGGAAGGACCCAGGGGATGCAGGGTAGAATACCACACATCTGGATATAAGTGCACAAACGAAACGGCTGTGCAACGAAATCATTGCGATATTAAATAAAAATTATTTGTTTGTGGTCTGGTGATCAATCACAATTCCCTTGTTCGTAGCTTTATTCTCAAAAGGTTAAGTAAGTATGAATAAGTATAATGTCATCTTGCAATTGCCATTCATAAGAACTATAATAGTCTGACTGCTGGATGAAGACCACATAACATTTGCCATATGATGCTGCTACACTTGGTTTTTTCATGAAGGTTTATTTCCTTTTCTTGCTGTAGGTGCAGTTCACTTATGCTGCCATCTCAGGTTATGCCTCTACTGCTGGTGTTTGTCAGCCAACACGTGTCATCCTTTGCTGAAGTTGATCTTTCCTCCTCATTACGGACACTGTGTTCCATGCAGTATTGCAGCTGATTATCAATACAGTAACATTGATTTATACCGCCCACCAGCATTTGCCCTCAGTATATATCCGTGTCATGTGTTTAATTTAAATTGCAGTGTAAAATAACCATTTGTTTACAACTGAATCTTTGATGTGTACAGAATTTACTGAACACTTCCAGTTTGCAGACACCTCCTTTTCAACATTCATACAAACTGCCAGCATCTTACACAGTAGGCTGAACAGATCCTGGTCTGTACTCCATGACACCTTCTCTAAAGTCCTCCAGTCTGGTCTTCTGATCCCTGCCATCGAGTCTGTTCACCTTACACTGAATGTTCTAGAATAAATTGTGTCTGACCAGCAGAAACATTCCCATGTGTCTCCCCTCCTTATTTCTCTCAGCCTGCTCCTTGTAGCTGCCTGTATCAAGTTCAAGACACTGGTTAAGGCCCACAACTCCATGAAAGGATCTATCCTGCACTGCTACAGGACCTGATCAGTGCATAAAATGCAGCTAGAGTACTGCGCTCCTCTACTATGGCTTCTTGTCCCACTCAAACTGGATCCAAATTCAAAAGACCACCAGCTGTTAGCTTTTGCTCCAAAGTGTTTGAAAAAGCTCCACCAGCCCCTCAGAACTGCTGGTTCCTTTCAAGCATTCAAGAGTCTTGGTCCAACTTCTGTTAAGCTCATCTCAGCTAGTCCATCACCACTTATTTACCCATTTTACCATTTACAGTCATTCCTTGGTAGCTAACTGAATCGAATTTGTTCCTGAAAATGTGTTGGGCACTGTATTTTTCGGATACCAAGCACTTGTTTTGAATTATTTTAAATGGGGGAAATAAATAAATAATGTGCTCCCAGCCCATCAAAAAACACCTGTATAACTATGAGCCCCTGACTTGAGCCTGATAAACACTGCAAACACCAGCTACCTCATTAGAAAACACTTAATGTTGTCTTGAACGTGCATGTTTATACTGTGGTGTAGTGTTTGGAGTACAGCACATTTCATATGTTAGTCACTGCGCTACACACAGGAGATGAGGGGTTCACAGCCCCACTTCAGTCTTATGACGTTGAATAAACGGAACAAAGACCTGTGTCAAAGTGACCCGCCACACCCCTCTGTCTTTCACACAATGACAGGCATTTAAATAAATAGGTTTATTTAAAAAATTAAGTGCACAATAAATGTAGTGACGCTGTGCAAATGTGTTCAGACAAAGTGAAACAAGTGGACATAGCTGATAACACCTGTTGGATAAATTGGTAACAGAACACAATAGAGTTTTTTACAATAAATGCAATATTATTTTACTACAATACACTGTACAGTATTCATTTGTAGATCATTATATTTATTTTGATTTTTATTTCTGCCTTGATTTTTTTCATTATTGATAAATGTTCGATAAAAACTGGTTATAGCAAAAGTTTGCATTCACATACCAATATATATGTATTCATTTTCATGACCTGCTGTAGTGAAAATTCAGAAATAGAGAATTTGATAGAGAGGGATTTCTGTATATGTTGTATCATTTTGTGAAAATTGACTTTTCAAATAAAGCTATATTTTAATAATTATGTTTGTCTATAACAAAAGCAATTTCCATAAAAGACACACAGACCAGCAGTATAAAAGAACGTCTTCAGAATTCAAGTAGATTGTTTCAAAATCTATTATCAGTTGCATCAAGTGGAAGGCATTACAGCAATACTGTGCCTTGATATTGATAAGTGAAAAAGGAAATGAACCAGAGATCCTTGAGATATGTTCCCCAATCGAGGAGCTCAGCTGCCCTGAATGAGGTCATAGCTACACGTCTGTTTTTTCTACATTCAAGTAGCACTCACAGGTTCGTTTCCTATCGAATAAACCATATAAGTAATAGAGTCACAAAAGTACAAATATATTTAATTTGTACACATGACCATAACCCTGCCAGATTTCAAGGTCCACCTCAAGAAGTGCACACACACACAGCCCAGCGTAAGAGAAACCCCACCACCTGCTACAGCAGTTTCCAGGAATCAATACAAAATATTATACATACAAATCAATTTTAAAAATGCATAATAAAAGCACACTGACATTTATTTTAAAAAATGCAGCTGATTTAAAAATGCAAAACCTATGTTATTACCCTCATAACTTAGCAGATAAAAAATGTGGTTAGTCAGGAGTGTAGTGCATAAAATGAGGTCGGAACATAAAACCATTTGTCAACTTATTGTACTTGAGTTCATAATCACTCTAGAGGAGAAGTTATGCAATTCTGTCTGCTTTTGAACAGGATTCACCTGCGGGCAGAACTTAATCCTCATACTGTACTGTGAGCAGTGGGATATAATATTGGAGCTGATGGCTGAGGAAGGGATACATCTGGGTAAGTCCAACATGAGAGAGAGAGATGCTGGATGTGTCCCGGGAAAGGCTTGTTTTTTTCTCCTGTCGGAGTTTATTTGAGCATCGCTGACAGTAAAAGCAGTGCTGATGTATTGTGCCACAATTTAGTTTACAACTTCTAAATGCACAGCTGCAAAAAGTTCATTTGCTGTGACAAAGCCACACACACACACACTGTGTGTATTACTGTTTACAACAATCTAGGTTATTCATTTCTGAAACAGTCTTACGATGAATGCAACATGGGCCTAAGCCTTGTGTTCAAGGTGCTGTCTGTATATAAAATATTGGTAGATATAAATATTATCATTAGTGCATGAAACTCCATGCATAGAATTAAGCGAAAGATATGAGGATCTGCTGAAAAAAACTAGTGCCACCTCCTTCATAATATTTTTAAATTCAGACTGTGCAGAATGCTTTAATATATGAGTCACCAGACTGCAGTTAGGAACTATGAAAATATGACGTGGTCTGATGGGAAGCGATGAAGAAATGTAAAGTTCAAAATGTTTTCAAATTAAAAACACTGTACTGACAATTTTAGTTTTTATCATCGTAACCTTACACAGTTAACAGCATAGTATAGGTGGTTCTCCGTGACCCGCCTTCAGATGAGATGTACTTGCTGATTTGCTATTTACTTTATAAAAATAATTTGTTAGCATCAGTCTTCTGTATGTTAAGTTACGTACATCAAAAGTATCAAATACTTTCAATGTTCCTTTATGTAAACTGAATGGATTGTCCTGGACTGACTGGCAGTTTTAACTTCCTTAAAAAATAGTGTGTAATTACAAGTGCTTATTTAAAATTGCAAATATGCATATATTAAAAATAATTTATGCATAAACATTACACATATGAGGTTATTGATCGTATGGTCTGTACAGGCAAAAATGTAAATTTAAAGTTCAAACCTCCCCATTACTGCTGGAATAATATTTTTAAGAAATGTCCTTACCAGCAATTAATACATTAACGTTAAATGGGTAAAAAAATTATAAGTGAATCTGAATAAAAGCATTAGTTAAAGTAACAAAAACAAAAAGAATAATGAGAAAGCACCGAAAAAGCTCCAATAAAAATAGTTGCATTGTAATTGTCTTTCAAATGTGTTGCTTTGTTTAAGTTGGAATTTTGCGATGTATTCTGAATACTTGTAACATACATGCAGATATATGCAAATGTATCAGGTTTTATCGACACCAGCAGTTTTGTTGACTGTGAAGGCAGCTATATATAAAGGTTATACTCCCAGCAAAATGGCATAAAGGGAGCTTGCATACACATTACACTGATTTGTACCATGGTACAAACTCAGATGTGCAATTTTTAAAAAAGTAAAATGAGCTTATTTTTAGACTGATCTTTCTTTGTCTAGCACATTCAGATTTCACTCTTATTGTATGAAGGTCACACCATGTGAAAATCTAGAAAAGTAGGTTGAGAATGAGATTCATAAATTATTGTTGCCCCACTCTGAGGCTCCTTTTAATGCACATCTGCAAATCTTAATTTTTCATCCTCAGTATGAAACTTTTTTAAGGGTTCAATTGTTCTCCCTTTATGTAGTTAATATGTTTTTCTTACCTTTCTATTCATCAAATTTCTCTCGTGTTTTTGCTACAAAATGAGTCATTAGCATAAACCTCCATTTGGAGCTTTCTTCAAACGTGGAATTTTTGTGGGACTGCAATTTGTTTTATTTGAATAAATTATAACTATTTTTAAAGCTGATGTTTGTTTGGCAGAAGAAAGCTGCCATACATTAATTCAAAAAAACTGATCTGAGAGATATATTTGAATGGAATTTTCAATAATAGACTGCTTATTTTAGAGGAAAAAAATGAGCAGGGACAGAAAGGGGGTGGAGGTTATGAATGATGCCATTGTTCCTCTGAAATGTTCCTCTTTGCGGCACAGAGAATATTGTCTAGATGCTCACAACGAACACATTGTTTAAAGCGGCCGTGTAGGCAATTTTTTTTTCCGGTGAAATGGAATATGAATAAATCTTTTCATCCAAAATTATTTCATCAGAGTTTTTCACTTAAGAATATTCCCCCATCATGTTTTACGTTGAACTTTTCATTTAGTCAATACACGCTGTGCGGAGTAGATATTATGAACTGCAGTGATTTTCCAGCGATCATAATGTCATTTCCGTGCAATGATATTGCGTTCTGTGACATCTGTAGTGCTGATGTTAAAAATGTAAATATTTTTCTGGCCTCATATCCGATGACTGGGTCACAAGCAGCCATCTGGGCAGCTCATGACCTCACCCAAATGGACCAGAGTTACAGGAAACTGGAATGGGAACGAGGGGTCTTGTCCTGTTTTAGTCCCGTCTGCCAGATGGAATAATAATGAGCTAATCGGCCGAGTCAGATCAGGTATATCCTGTATAATGTGGTAATTCAGATGCATGGACCTGGCATCAAGCGCCGTATAATAGGGTAACTCCTGTATTTCCTGACAAATGTCAACACTGAAAGAAAATGCATTTTTAAAGTCCTTTTGTTAAAGATGCAGCACAATGAAATTAATGTTAAGAAAAGATATGCACAGAATAAAATATGCTGAACTGTGCTTTTGAACTGTTTTAAATAAGTTCCTCAAAAAAAGATTGCTCCTGACCCAGCAGGTGAACTCTTGGAAACAGAGAATATCAATAAACCTTTTAATATGGGAAACATCTGACAATGTCTCTGATACCCAAGAGATGGCTCAGTTTTAGAAAATAAGATTAAGTGTGGGCTATCTTGTTGATGTTGCTTCAGTGCTTTATGGTGCTTGTTTCTTATTTCTTCTTCTGTTATAAGAATATTTAGCGCACTTTCCACCATTTTAATGCACACATTAAATGCACGAAATACATATTTTAAAATTAAATTACATTTTTTTTCAGGGAGGGGTGTTTCAGGAAATCTCTGCAGACCTTCCATGTTCTACTTGTATCTGCATGGGTTTCCTCCAGGTGCTCTGGTTTCCTCCCACAGTCCAACAACTGCAGTTAATTGATCACTATAAATTGGCCTCGGCGTGAGCGTGTGTGTGTGTG
Organism: Arapaima gigas; assembly: GCA_900497675.1. Lineage (NCBI taxonomy): Eukaryota > Metazoa > Chordata > Actinopteri > Osteoglossiformes > Osteoglossidae > Arapaima > Arapaima gigas. The sequence goes on along the minus strand of UFQX01000724.1, from coordinate 117,963 downwards.
AATGTGTGTGTGGGGCCATCCTAAAATGAACAACTGTACTTTCAGAGCTTAGTGCCGAGTGATTCTGTGATCCAGGCCATTGCAACTCAGTCAAAAATAAAAGCAGTTATGAATAACGAATGGAGGCATGGACGTTTTGTCCGGATCATATACCTCTGTTAGAATCACAACAACAGTCAAAATATTTGTAACTGACCCGCCGCACTAGCATCAGTACTGTCCCAAGAACTTGCCTGCAAAACACTCATGATCTTTTGAGAATGTTTCCTAAACCTCATTTTTGGGTATACAGGGTACTGGGAAAGAAACATATTTTGTTGTTTTGAAATGCTAAAATTACTGACTGAATAAGTTTGGGTGCGGCTGTATGTTCTCATCTTAAGACTCAGACTTGGGGTCAAAATCTATATCTATAAAATTCTTCCTGTTTCTTTATATAAAATCCTCTTTGTCTTTTTGTGTGTTTGTTTGTTTATGCACAATGTTGGTCAATTTTGTCAAGCTACAGACTTGAAATTTGGTGCATGCACACACACACACACACACACACACACACACGCACGCACACACCATCACTCGCACAAAGATAAAGTAATAATGTTTGGTGATATAAAGCATGTTATTACTGTCTGTATGTCACTGCAGCCAATGTGTATGTTGCTATTAGTGTCATCCACGTGTTCAACCACAGGAGCCAGTAGCTGTTATTTCTGAGCAAATGAAAAAGTAAAAACTAAGAAGTTATTTATGACACACATGCACAGCGCTGCACACATTAGTAATGTAAAGGTAATAAAGTTTGGAAAATTATAATTTGTTTTTTCCCCTTTCCACTTAAATACAACCAGCATGTTACTTCTGTTGCTTCTGCCTGTCAACAGCATAATGACACTTATGTACTAAATACAGCCACTATAATAATAATTTGGTGATTATATAATGTCTTGTTACTTTTTAACTTTCCACTGCTACACCTTTTTGACCTTTTTACCCGGCAGTGCAGGGTAGCTCAGCTAGTCTAATATATAGCGGACTAAGATATATAATGTGTCAGAGATGCGAAATACGAGGAGTGGAAATCTATGTGAAAACATCCTTTCGAAGGACAAAGTAAATTAAATTCTTATTATTCTCTCAGTCCAATAAGAGGACAGGGGATAGGAAATTTGGCTTCCCAACAGATGACAAAATATGACATAAAATCCGTAATGCTGCTGTTACTTGTTTATTTATATAGATTACAGGCTGCCTGAAGCAAGTCCCTTCCACACAGCATAGCTGTTTTGTCACATCTCCTCCCAGACTTGCAAAGCAAGAAACTGAATGATGCAGGATTTTTTTTTTTTTTTGCTTTTGTTCCCCAAATGTCATGCTACAGAGGAATGATAGGTTTCTAGGGTAAAATGTCATACCTGAAGTCAATATCCTTGCCACTGTGGAGTATTTCCTCCCTGGTGGAAACAATTTATGAGTAATATGCAAGATTGAGTGCTATACCACTGAAATACGCCGAGAGGGCCATAACCCCCCCAGTACTGATGCAAGAGCGGCGACTGCTGTAGTTTGTGGAATCCTGGCATTTCGCCCGTACTCTGTTTTGTAACCAAATTGTTGTTAAAGACTTTTTCTAATAAAATAGCAGATGAATATATTCAACAAAAACAAAACAGTTCTGGTCAAAAATTTGAGTACACTTTGAAGTACACTAAAGTGAAAACTTAGATAGAAATAGGCTGATTTTTAGAAATGTTACGAAAAGAGGACTTGGGAGACTAACTTGTGAAAATTTATGCTGTGTTTGGGGCATAGTGAAGTTCGACTAGTTTGTTAAGCAGAACAACGTGCTCACGCAAAACTTCTTGAACACAGAGATCCATCAATCCCCGTATAACTCCCTACAACAGTGATATGCAACTATTTACAAACATACAGCAACAGTGCATTATGGGAGAGCCACGGCCCCCACCGCCAGCAGTACAATACTAACAATGCTAATAGAAACTTACCCAAATGAACTTTGTGTTCAATAAATACTGTAGATTTGCTGTGGACAGAAGACCACATTGGTGGTCGGAAAGGGAACAGAAGAGCAGGAGCCCAGCACCAATGGCGTTTGATCCATATTCATCTTATCGTAGGGAACTTTATCTCGGGGCTTTACCGCATGAATATTTTTCCCCCGTCAGGCATTCCATTAACAGGAATTATTCAGGGAATGAGCCGACATGTCTTCCCAGTCCTTCTGCAGCAATTCACAGAAATGTAGGGCACTTATCTGTTGCTTTACTTTCACTCTTCTGTGAAGCTCATCTTATTTAAAAAATTGTATTTAGACTTATAGCTCTCTATAACCTGTTCAAAGTATTAAAGATTGAAAAAGAAAACAAACTGAAGAAGTAAATGTGGTACAAGCATATATGAGGGGTGATCAAAAGTAGAGAATTTAGCCAGTTTTGAGAAGGCAGTAAAATAATTTTTAGGATCTGTTAGATTCAACAGACATTGCTAAAAAGACCAATTATAGCTTGTGCATCATAAATGTTCACCTGTTTTTTCGTAACTGACAAGGATTGTTGCTTTCATGCTACACTGAAACATGCAATCGTGACAGTTGCTTCTGTGTTTATATCATGTCTTAAGGTGAAGCTGCACATTTTAACTGTAATGCAACCTGGGGTCAGTAGACATTTCAAGTCTTTCAGCATCGTTGACCCTGGAACCATGGTCCTTATGTGCAGGATTGCATTCAGATAGTGCTATCTTTAACCTACAGTTCACTTGTCTCGATCCACATCTATCCCGACGGCTTCTCCTCAGCCTTAGTAGCAACTTTCATAGCCTTTCTCAGACAGCCTGTGGTACTACTATACTACTATAGACTGTACAAAATGCCTTTCTCCTAAAGCCCCATTGGCTGCCTTCAAAGGACACATGTTTTGGCCTTCAAACTATGGCGTGGTACTGGTCCACCAGTTTCTTGTACTTAGCAATTTTTCTGTCATTAACTTCTTCCGTCCATTCTTCCTAAGGAACTGAAAGCTTGAACAAGAAGACTTGCTCAGAGGCTTCTGACAGCAGCATGATGTCTTCCCTCAGCGATGTCTCTGTGATGGTGGCTGGAAACCCAAATTCTCTTCCTAAGTCAACCAAGAACTGCCAGTCTCATGCTGTCACCAAGAGCCCTGAACTGAAAAAATGCTTGCATTTTTTTATGGTTAGTTGTAAGGCTCGCCTCCTGTCACACCCCAAGGCGTCCCTCAGCCAAGTGAGTAGAATTTTTATCGTTGAGGATGTTATCTAAGGAGGTAGCAGCATGCACATAGTAATGAAACATCACGTAAAAAGGCTCTTCTCCTCCGAAATTCCACGTCCCATCTGAGTGCCCCTCATAGTTTTGAGGTACAGCCTGACCTGACCTCTGAAGGAGCCAATATAAACTGTGCATTTTTGTATTATGTTCTTTTATGCCGTATAATTAACAACATTTCTTGGGCCAGTAGCTGGCAGTTTCACAGAACTTGCAGTGAAATTTTGCCATCATGCAGAACTAATCTGCAGTTTTGTGGCAAACAAACGAGTCTCACGAGCAGCATGGAATATGTCTAGCAGATGTTAACGCAGAGATCCCTTTAATAGTTTTTACGAAGCTGTTAAGTGTGACCTTTTATGGACTTCTGCAAGTAAATACATGAAGAAACAATCTTGAACAGTTGACTGTTTGAAAGAAGCCAAACAACTGTCTATGTTACCAAGTTCCAGTCATTCATCCATCCATTATCCTTAACCGCTTTGTCCCGAGCTGGGTTTTGGCAGTGTGGAGCTTAACCAAGAATCTCTGGATGCAAGGCTAACCCCAGTCCACGGCAGGGTAGCCCCACATATCATACACATTCACACACCGATAGAACATGTGAACCCCCACTGAGCGGGATTTCAACCAACACCCAGACAGCCCAGATGCTGTGAGGTAGTCACACTACTCACTGTATGGTCCCAAGTGCTGTTTATAAAAATGTTTTGAACCCAGTAGAAACTGAATGAAATTTAATCTATTTTTGGTTGCAGGTTATTTGAAATCCTGGGAGAGCTCCTGCGCCTATGAAAAACATTCTGTCTAGTGTTTTCATCTGTCATTAACTCATCTACATCCCACATTATGTGAACATTTGAGAGCCCATGCAGTTTTCTAGAATTATTACACAACCTTACACAGTTTTTTAAGGTCAAGTTAAGCAACATACAGCTCAACTGTTTACTTGCTTTCAAAATGGTAACTTCTGGATGATTACTTTCCCCTTCTGCTGCAGGTTTCCTAAAACTGTGCTGAGCTTACACTGTCTGACTTTGTAGGCCAACTTATCGAATAGGACAGAAGTTAATTCCTGCGGGGTAATTCTAGACAGGGGTATATAAATCGACGCAGGGTGAGAAATGAAACAATCTGACAAGCTAAAGCGAAATTCAACCAAATTCCTTGATTCTGTGATTTTAATAGCAATATTTTTACTCTTGGCATTGTACCACACTACTAAAGTGTGAATAACCAAAATACATCTGTCTTCATTCTTCAATTTAAATAATGATTGGAGAAATGTGTAAGTTAGAGAAATCACCGCAATACATTATATGGCACTATTGCTTCCAGTGCAGCTTAAAAAAACTATATATATCCCAGTATAGCATAGAGGTGAATAATGGACACATTCTTCAAGAATATTCAAAATAATCTTTTTTTTTAATACCAGATTTTGCTTATTATCTTAAGTACCACATTAATAAGTTGTTCCACAAAAAAGCTTACATCCTGTGTTATAGTGACAGACAGTTTTTGGGTAGCAGAACCTATGCCACTTATTTTGCCCCCTTTTTGGCATCTCATTCAATATAAACTTGCAAATATAGTTCTGATTAGTTTTATTTTCCTCCTTGCACTTCCCAGTGCATCTCAGTTTAATAAAATATGCGCAGAACCGTCCCAATAAGATTCTGAAACATGTAAGAAAGGATAGGATGTAATTTTATTAATTTCTGCAGGGAAATTCACCCATAAGGCAGCTATATGATTTTATTTTGATAACAAAAAAGACAAAATGCTAACTAGTCAAAAATAGGCAATTGCACACAATATAGATGGAAATGAGTTATTGGTAAACGGGTGGGTGTCTGAGGAAAAACAGCACAGTTCGAGGTGCTGCTGGAGAGAAGTGAATTTCTACATCATGGGCAAAACGTTTCTTCGTTTACCGGAAAAAAACGCCAATGTTTTCCTGCTTTATAAGGCTTTATAGTGTCGAGGACAGGCACTGGAAAGCGGCTTTCACAAATTTCTCCAAATGATTCTTGCTTTTTAGCAGTTATTCTGGTCCAACTTATTTCTGCCCTTTTCCAGAAATGGCCGCAGCGGAGCAGAAAGAAATAAGAAGAAGAAGAAAAAAAACTGTCAGGTTCTGTCCTCGGTGTCACAACTATCGTGCAGAGTTGACAGAAGTCGCGCAAGGAAATATTGAGCAAATGAGAAAATAAAGCCGAACAGCGAAAAGGCAACGAGTTGGAGCAGAAAGTTGACGGCAGACGCAGACTGAGAACAGTTCATTTCACCGTAAATGTGGAATTATGCAATACGGCTGATATAAGCAATGCTAGACCCTCCAAGTAAATGGACGACAGCTCATTGTATTAAAAAGATTAATGTCGTGTAAGAAAAGGCACAGGAGGAGGGAGGTATCGCGCTCCTATCTCGCCCGTGGATGCGGCGGAGCTCCTCCCCCGCGCGGGGCTTCGTTTCAGCAAACCGTTCAACTTGAACCGCTTCGCCTAAAAACCACTTTTTGCAATCGAGGCAACTGCAAACCGCGCAACTTGAGACGCAGAGGCAGCGACTGCAAGAGAGGACATTAAGAGGGGGGAAGAAGCGGGAAGGGGGTGAAGACAGTGCATCATCCGTCTACTGGCAGCTGTAATGGAGAGAGGGGTCAGAATCTGGCCAGACCGGCGCTCCACCGCCGTGTGGCTCCGGCTGCTCCTCTTGTCTTCCATCGTGATTCTAACAAAAACAGATATAAGTTGCAGATCATGTCACCACCCGGCTAAGAATAAGGAGTTGGTGGAGGTGCTGAAGATGGACGCGCTGGGGTCTGCAACAGGGTCTGGGGGGGGACTTGTAGGGACGGGAGACGGGGCAGCGGGTTGTGGTCCCGCGAGTGAGGAAAGTCAGCAGCCCGAAGCTGTGCGGGATCCGTCCCGCCGCCCGTCGGATGCGCGGGGAAAGGGGCTTTTCGGGGGAAAGCGGAATATCGCTGGTGCGGATGGTTTGGACAAAGGCAGCCGTGCCGTGGCGAGGGAGAAAGTTTCCAGCGTCAGATTGAAATTTGGGGAAGAAAACGGCGGCTGGAGAGGAATAACCGGACGTGCAGCGGTCAGACGGGGGGAGACTGACACGAACGGCGAACGGCACCACCGGCGGATTCGCAGGAGCCACCAAAGACGGGGAGAAGAAAGTGAGCGGGAGAAGGGACCCCTGCCGCTGGGGTATCGCCGGGAGCGCAGCGCCTCGCTGGCCGGACATAGACAGCCTGGCTCCGAGTCCAGGTGGAGCGGCGAGGACAGACGGACAGGCGCCTCCCGACAGGACGAGCTCAAACTTACCAGCTCCACTTTCGCCCTGACCGGGGATTCTACTCACAACCAAGCCATGGTGCACTGGTCCGGCCAGAACAGCAGCGTAAGTGGCACCATTGTTCCGCTTGCGCGTGTGTGTGTGTGTGTGTGTGTGTGTGTGTGTGCGTGCGCGCGCGCGCTTGTGCACAACACCGCAAAGTCGTTCGCACTGCTGTTAAGTACAGACTAGACAGGGTTTCCAATGTCAGCATCATGAATTTGTCATAATAATCTTCTCCAATCGCTTGTGTGTGTGTCATATCACACTCCTACTTTCTGATCCAGCGACGTCTCTCTAAAACTGTCCATTGCTGGCATCTGGCTGCCTCCTGAGCTAACATAGCTGTTGGGTTTAATTAAAATAAACGCTAAAGTAATTGCTTAATTAATTAAACTGTAATTAAGCAGCAGTTACTGCCGTTCTAATAAAGTCCACATCGGTGTTTTGTGCTCCAGGATGGGCTTCGCTTTGCATGTTTAGAACTGGTTCGACAGTCGATGCACCCCCCCCCCCTCCTCCCCCATCACCCACTGCCGTCATTTTTTTTGCTGTGTTTTTTGATGACGTTTCAGCGACATTAACTAATGTTAAATATGAGGCTCAGATCATCGCGCTGCTGGTGAGTGTGTTTTACAGACAGATTTATTTTTAGTCGCACCAGCTTGTGCAGTTTTAACCGTGCGACTTCACAGATGAGGGCAGAGGTACTTCACCCTGATTTGTCAGATGAAATATGTTCATTTTGCATCACACTGACTCTAACCTTGATTTCTGAAGTGATGCTTCTTGTACAGCAGCTCAAAAGCCTGTTTAACCATCAATGTCTGACAAAAGTGGCTTAAATATGGCATCACAAACATTTTTCCATACATAACTTATTTACTTTTGCCCCCATAAACCGACTAGCCTAAAAGCCAAATCCTGGTTTAATGGCACCTTGTTTTGTGTAGAGTTTGTTTTCCTCTTCTGTGACAGAGAACTGTGACATTTCTCTCAAAATTCAGCATTTGCTGCTTTCCCATCTTAGTTTTTGTCTGCATTTCTCACAGAGCCCTGAAAATTGCATTCTTATACAAAAACTGCTCGGGTAACATTTAAACGGATGGCGCAATGTTTGCAGGAATTTTCATCCCCACGTGCCGTTGCCTGTAGCCTGGGTGCGTATTGAGATACGCAGCATTCAGAGCATAATCTCTACATGGCACATCTCAACGTCTTAAACGGTGTCACCTTGTGACAACCAAGCATTGTTCTCGTTTCTCAGGAAACACCAGCAAAACTTTGCGGCTCTCAAAAATAGAACCCTTATTGAATATGTAGTCTCTGCCATACCAGAATAGATCGCACCGGTCAAGTTCACACGCGCACACACGTCCATGCAGGGGGCTGTGCATTTGTCTGTGTGAACGGTCTCTCAAGTCCACACATACAGGCGTGTGAAAAGGTCATAAGTGTCTTAAGTGTGCTTAAACACAAATAAGCAATGCAAATGTCAGTAGGGCCATAAATTAAACAGTTTATTATCACTTCACATCACGGTGTTGTGATTTAATAAACATGCTGTGTGTATACGATGCAAAGCTGCACTTTTGTGACCTTGTGCAGGGATTTGTCAAACAAGTGAAACAATGTTTGTGAACATTTCATTGCTTAATTTTCAGCACCCAAAATACAGGTGTTGGACACATTTAACCATTTCACAGTGGTCATGTACGTAGAGAGATTAATTTGCATAACTGCCGGGTATTTACCGAATTGTATCTGCATGCTCACTGTTGAGAGTGGGCATATAAAACATATACACCGAATACTGAGGAGCATTTCACATTAAGCGTTACTTATAAAAGACTGCGGATTTCAAAGATGTCGAGCAACGTTGATCATTTAGAGAGCTGGTGCAGGTGATGGTGATGAAAATTAATCAATTGGATAATAAATCCCCATAATACCCATAGGCAGGTATCTGAAATTTAAAGTATATACGGTCAGTTACAACTAGGAGGTAATTTCATCCATATTTTTGCGCGTTAATGTTACACCTTCCCTTTTCCAGACGTTGAAATGATCATGTTTTGATTAGAGCCATTCTCTGTGGTACAAGCAATTCATTTCTTCCACTGTGAGCTCTATTACCTTTTTACAGGTGACTTCCTTTCTTGTCCCGCTGGGTCAAAACCATTTTTCTCAGTTAATCAGATTGAAACACTATAATTCGCTTAATTTTGTGTTACACTTTAGACAAAGTCAATCGTAATGCACGGTTCTGGTTATGGTGTTATTTGAAAACAATTAGCGCAGAGCTGTTTCTGAACGCTTCTGCACATTCGATCAATTCTAATCCTTCACAAAATGACATGTCCTGCGGTGCTCATAGATGTGTTGGTAATGTCTGTGCATGTGCACATCCTTAAGCTCAAAATTGTCCATTTAGATTGCATTTTTAAACACTTAGATGGCATTATGCATTGACATAAGACCCGTTTTTACCCATCGAGAAAATTCATTCGTTGAAAAGAACTCGAAAGCGTTTGAGCTTCATTTTATTGCGTTAAAAGGGTGAAAGTTGTTGTCCTTTATTTCTTCTTAGTGGCTTCATTAAGCTCAGCGTGTGTGCCCAATAAACTTTGCTTATTTAATTATTTATAGTTAAAATATGCGTTTCAAGTCCTAGTGCAAATGTACTGTTTTTTTGTAAGTGTGGTTGAAAGCATCTGTATTATGTTGTCCAATTTCACTTCCAGGCTATTCTGTACTCGCTATATTTCTCATGGCTGTGTGATACAGCACGGATTTACACAATTTGCATGATAACGGTGAATGCAGACCATTTTTTTTTTTGTACAGTGTTATCTTTGGTCCTTATGGGCATGTTTGAATACCATAGTTTTGAGCAAAATGCAACAGGCACAAGTGGGAAAACCACTGGGAATTACAAAGAAATGCGGTTATACTGATTATTGGCACCACTTGTGTTATAATAGGAGGGACTGATTTCTACCTTGTGTCTATAGGTTTGTGGTTGTTTACAGTGAAACCGTACAACAAACCTGTTTCTATAGTTGACATTTTTTTTGCAGAACTGTACAGCAATGTGCTGCATACTTACACACAGTTAATTGTGAAACTCAAGCTGTGAATTATGGTTTTAATTCGCCCACTTCCGTGCACAACTAAAATCAGTGCGTTTTTAGTTCGCCGAGAGTAAAAGCAATTAATACAAATGTGTTTTTCTCCTTTGTTCAGCCTAGCCCCCTTTTTCATCTTTTCAAATTGGTGTTTCAGTACATTGGCAAGTAGCCTAACTGTGCTGCTGAAACACATTTTCCTTTATGACATTTTTAAATAATAATCCCCTTGCAATTTTATACTGACATATGCACACAATATTAAGATTCAGGCAACAATGATGGATTAATTTAATATTTGTGGAACAGAAGCATTTTCAACTTCAAACATATTACCAACTTTAATACATAAATTAGTTAGCGATAACATAGAGGAGTGGCGGCTCTTTAGTGCAACACGTGTGTTGAGCAGTCATTGGTAAAAATAGGACTTTTATTGTTGCGTGGTCATTTCTTTCCCTCTGCGAAGGTTTACTTAGCTGATTATACTGTCTTAGGCAGCAGTAGTATGTAATGGTTGTGTGATTTACTCCCTTCCTCACAGAAAGGGAGTAAAAAGTAAATAAATATTCAATATTTAATGAAAAAGAAAACGAGCTCTTTAGAAACAGATATGCAACATTTTTTCCTCCATAAAATATATATGTTAATCAACATACATAGTGGAGATATGAAGCTATAAACCCCTTTGGTGGGCGTAAAATATTTATTTTATTTATTTGTTGAGATCCATTTAGCCTGTGTTTGTTGTACCGAGGGTCCGAATACAAATAAATGAACGAGTGAAATGATGATGCGTGTCCAAATATTTGAGGTCGCAATGTTCCATGTTATGCAATCTTTAAGGGGCTTCAGTGCATGTAAACAGACAAGTGCAAATATTCACTCACCATAGAATTATTATACGAATTCTGTATCTCTTTAATAATTATGTTAGGAGTCACATCATTTGCAACACGCACATTCATATTACTTAATGAGCACGGCTGCAAATGAAAACCACAAAAAATGCATCAAAGGGGAATCAAGTTATGAGATTTCAAGGCTATAAAAATCAAACGATACCTTGGGAAGTTCTCATTGCGGCTTAGCATTCTCAGCCCACATTCGCACATTTTGTCAGCAGTGATGTTTGTTGCTCTCTCTTCCAAGTGCACCCAAAAAAGCCACTTACTCTCAGTGACTTGAACCTTTTCTTTAACAAGCCTTCATTGCATCTCTTCTACAAATATCGCCAGTTAGAAGATAAGCTATCTTTCCTAAACTTTATGAATTCAGGATTTTTCAGTCCCCTCAGCTAAAGCCTTAAACTGATGACCTTAAAAATACATTTACATTTACATCTTATATTTAGCTTGATTAGCTAATGGTGTTGTTACGTGAGCTGTAGCTGGTGCAAAGCAGAAGAAGAAATACAAGCCAGAAAATGCAGCTCAGAAACATCTGTAGCATGTTCATTAATCACACGAATGCGTTGAAAATAATGAATGGCTTGAATGGTTAGTTTAATTGTGTAATGATTTCTGTGTAGCTTACGCACTGAACCAACCTGTTTTCCACCAATATTTACACAGCTTTGTGGAGAGTTTGCCATTTAGCTCCTCAGGCTCACATATACCTCATGTCACTCATGTTGGAACCTCAACTGGTAGGGGCAAGGCAATGCTATTTTAACTTCTTTTATGCCAGTTTCAGTAAATTTCTCTGTACCCCGAACGAAACATCAGACATTTAGACTTGGTAGGCCGGTCTTCCGCAAACGGATACATATATTTTTATAAGCCTGATATGAACAGTTGGTTCCAGTTATGACAGTTACAGAAACTTGCCAAAACTGAAGAGGGCCCTGCATTTTGAATTGTCCACAGCTGTCATTAAAAAAAGGTGTTTTCTGTTTTGTCCTTTATCTGACGTGCCGAATGTAGCCCGTGATCTGGCTGTACCCACTATTTCATGGTCACGAAATTGTGTGAAATTTCATAGTAGCTGGCTTCCCAGTGCGGATGAATTGCCACCCTCCAGGACTATATTCAAACAGCACCAGGCTTCCTCTCCGGATGTGACTTTTTTTGTGGATAATCATTCTTAACTATGTGTTGGATTATTTGTAATTGAGATATTAAGCATTTCGTGACAGTTTTCTCTGACAGTTTAGAAAAATTGCTGTCAGTCCTGTGGTCAGATCGCAAAAGTTGTAGGTTCTGTCCTGGCTGTTAGTGAAGGTGGGTGTGGACACCAAAGGACATGTTGACCTTAAAAGCAAACATAAATAGAAACTTTGACGACACAGTCAGCGGTTATAGAACACAAAAATTTTGGAATCAAATGCTATTTATTGCCAACGTATTTCTGTGTATTTCAATGGTTCGTCCGACAGAGGCTTTTTCCACTGTTGAGGACATCACAGGACGTTATAAGACATCACAGGAGAATGGGGTTAAAAGAAGGACAATATTTTCCATCATCCATCCATCCATCCATTTTCATTAACAACTTATCTAACACAGGGTTGTGGTGACCTGGATCTAGTCCTGTAAACACAGTGTGGGGCAGATGCTGAATTGGAGATTGCAAGGCTGTCCCACAGAGAACATACTATACATTACGAGCTTATTTAAAACTTGTTTTTGGATTATAAGAGGTAACTGGATTACCAGGCTGTAACCCATGCTAAAACAAAGACAATATGGAAACTCCTGGGACCAAGTTAGGGTTAGGGTTATGTACTCCCCCATATAGCACTGCTGCCCCGTAGCTCCTTGGTTGTGGGGGCAGCATTGTGGTCTTGGCCAATTTTAGAAAATGAAAAACACTTTGCATGTATTTAGAAGTGTTAAAAGTTAATTATTATTCTCGCAATTATTACATTTCTGTACGATACATGTGTTTGTAATTCAAATTTGCTTAAATTGAATGTTGTATCTCATCAACAAGGTGTCATCTATGTTCTGATTTACTGAATAGACCTTATATGAGGATATACCTTGACCTTAAAAAAACCCCCATACATCTATTCTGTTTGTATATCAGAGGTTAAGTAGTAAAAAAAGACAGTAGTCATTAGCCAGCTGTGGGCAGTTTTTAAATTTTATAAAATCTTAACAGTCATATGACAAAAGCATTTATTTCTACAACTCGTTCCCAGCTAATGAACCTTCGTGTTGCATATTTTGTTGCAGACAAACTTTTTTGAAAAGTATTTAGTATTTTTTAAGGAAAACATATCTGACTGTCCCATTGAGATGGAATGGTGTCACATCCAGGGGTTGGATGGATGGATTTCTGAATTTCAGATCAAATCGCACACAGTAGCACTGCTGGATGTATTAACAGACATGGACTGCAAACAATAAGCACTGTTTCAAGTTTTTCAAAATAATGGTGAAAGTGTAAACAAATAGAAAAATAAAAAATCTACCAGTTTTGAGCCCATCAGTGAGGTGTCCATGGGTTAAGATAAATGACAAAGACACTGTTTTTGAAATGTCATAACTTAGCTTAAACTTTTTGTTATTAATTTTTATTAAGCTAGTACTGACCATTAATGAATTTCGTGTGACGTGGGGCAAACAAAGGGATTGAGTTACCAGCGAGCACAGACATCCTGGTCTAGCTTTTTATTTGGTTTTCTTATTTACAATATGTAGATAAACCTCCTGGGAGGTTACTTAGAACAGTCATATATAAGAGCAGTCCCAAGCTCACCAGAGGGAGGGGCTAGGAGAGAGAAATAGTGACAACATGATTTTAACAACAAATGACAAAAAACAGACAGACACACAATTCTTGTAGGGCATAGTGCTCCATACCGCTATTTTTGCCAGTGTACACTACAAGAATTACTACATACAGAATTGATGATGAGCCTCAGTCCTGCTCTATGTACGATCAGAAGTATCACATAACATGACCACGATTTGGTCATTTCTCTTGAAAATATTTTTGATTGCCTTCTCAAAAACAATGTTTAGTCTCTTAAAAAAACTTCAAAGACAAATTTCTACCAGCCATTGCATTTAGTGTATGCTCACTAACCACTTTTGTAGTACATCTAGCTAGTACCTGTTGAGTTCCTTTTGTCTTGAGAACAGCAGGAATTCAGCAACAAGCTGCTGGACTAGCTGTAGAGGGTGTCTGGTCCATGCTGGCTTTGCAGTTTCACACAGTTTCTACAGATTTTTGGCATCACCTTCATTATGCTAACATTGTGTTCACCTCATCCCAAAGATGCTCTGTTGGCTAGAACAGTGGGGACTGTGGAGGGCGTTGGAGTCAAGTAAACGTCCCTTTTGTGTTGTGTTTGCAGAACCACTATGAGATGATGTGTGGTTTGTGACATGGCACACTGTCCTGCTGAAGGTATCAATTTCAGAAACACTAGACTGGTCATAAAGAGATGCACCTGGTGTGGAACAATATTTTAGTATTTCTGCCAAATGCTCAGTTAAACCAAAAATATACTCCCCCTTCCATTTCACTGCCACCGCCAGTCTATATGGGCCAAGTGTAGTAATAAAGTGTAAAGGGAGTGTATAGTAACATGTAGATTAACAGCTAGTTATAACATTTTATTTTCAAATAAATAAAAAAAAACACAAAACGCATAGTTGGCCATATTTTAACTTTTCATTATATGTTTACTAGTATTTATATGGAACATAGCAAAAGTGAATAATCTGTTTCAGAATATATACAGAGAAGGGGTTGTGGACATTGAAGGTTATTACAGTGATTATGAGAACTGCCTCACTGGGTTCTGAAAATAATTTTATTTTATATAGTGTATGTATGTTAAAACCGCTTCTCAAACCACTTTACGGTAAAAGAGAAAGGAACACAGTGCGGCTTGCAGAGATAAATGAAATTACAGTATTTACTCTGTATTTAATCATTACACTGTACTCTGTACAGTGTTTTACCTTGTAAAACATCTGAAACACATGATCTGTGAGAGGAAACCCACCCAAATGTGGGGACAATGTGCAACGTCCACACAGGTTCAGACTCACAGCCTAGGAGGTATTTCAATGTCAACAGCAAATACAGTTGTAAAAGATCTTGCCCCTTTAAACACAGCAGTAATGATGAAACAGTGTGACGGTGCTATTTATTAAATGGAAAATGTATTAATAATGTGGATGGAAGACCAACTTGAAAGTCGTGTCTCTTTAATGGAAATGATTACTCAAGCGAAGGCTAGAAATCTCTGCGTCTATAAAGCTCACCCTCTGTTTGTTTGTTTGTTCTTTATGCACAGCTTTGTTTTTCAAGCCACGGACTTGAAATTTGGCACACAAGTGCTTTTCACCCCGAGGGAAGATTCTGTTTAGTCAAGTTCATTAAACTCCAGTGGGGCTACTTACCATATTAAAAATTTAAAATTCGGTCTCTAAGAAGGCTTTGAAAGACAAGAGTAGTGATGTACATATATGATGCCAGCAGATGCTGACGCACTTTGTCACCCGCACATACACGAGCAGGGATGCTGCTCATGCTGTACACAAACACAAACACACTAATGAACAAAATCCTACTAGTTTAAAGGTAATAAACTTTGGCAGTATATAATTTGTTATTACTGTCTGCATGCGATTACGGCCGGTGGATGTTGCTGTCTGTGGCGTCCCTTTCGGCAGCAGTAACAATACTTACATACTAAACACGACCACTTTGTTACAGTGGTGATATATTAACACTTCCACGTTATTGGACCCAGGCCACGTGAAGTAACGCAGATAGTATTTGCTAAAATGTGAAACGAAAATATCCAAATGCTACTCAGTCATTCGCAGCAAGGAAAAGCTGGTTTCATTGTGCTGATTTCAATAATGTTAAGCAAGGTCAAATGCACAATGCAACAACCACCCTCTGCACAGCCTTCCATTTGACCTGAGTCATGCACCTTTTGAAGATATGTTACCTATTGCAACATCCCCTTCTTCTTCATCTAACATCTAGTCCTTTGTAACCTACAACTTGAACCTTTGCTACAGTGAGTTGCAATCATAATTTAAATACCATTGAAGTAATTCGGTTATGTTTTGCTTCAATATTTTTTTCACTTTACCTTTAGGGCATTGTAGACATATTTTTTTTTACAATTTAGCACTCTAAGTGTTCATATAAATGAAACTAGCAAAAATAAGATGTTAAACATGATCTGACATATCACTGGATGCACAGCCTGTGTATGCTGAATAATGAATGGGTGGAGGTTGGGTCACTTTGCCCTTGCAGAAACCTCTAGTTGCGAAAAGGTTGTCGCAACTGTTAGGTAACCCGAGGACTGTCTGTAATCCTATTGGTGATCAGAGCATTTGGGGCCATGAGCACTAAACCGGGATTCCAGGAATAATAACACCGATCTCTGTCCAGAAAAGTGCAGTTCTAGGAACAGTAAAAAAAATATTGCACCGTACCGTCATACTCCCAAGCCTCTGAGGAACGATACCACTCACAGGGGTAAGATAGGAATTTAATATATATATATATATATATATATATATATATATATATATCCATCCATTTTTATGAAACAGTGAGGGTTTTGGCAATCTGAATCTGTCCCTGAACCCCTGTGCTTAAGGCTAGGAGGAGTAAACCCCAATTGAGATGCCAGTCCACCGAATGGTAGCTATATATACACACACACAGTCACATATGTGAAAATGGGAAAAATTACAGACAGCAATTAATCAGAAAGATGTTGCGGGACTGTGGAAGGAAACCTCTGCCTCTGTTTCAAAGGCATTCTCAACTACACGGTCACAGAGGCTCCATCTGATCCTTAAAGAGCATTCTATGGTTCTTGAATAAGTGAAATGCACCATCCCTTGTGGTTTTGCAAGGACTCACCCTGTGTCCAAGGAAATGCCGCTAAGCTGATTGAAAGTGGGCACACGGCCACCTACAGTATATGTGCAGACGGGAGTGACCATTTTTCACTTAGCCCGTGCGATCCTGTACATGCCGAGTGCAGGATCAGCATTTATGCTCGAGTGCTGGTGGAAGAAGATGGCTTTCTTCAGATTATCCGCCCTACCTGCTCTGTTTTTTTATCATGAATAGGTTGATGAAGCTGCAGTTTTCCGCTCAACTGGTGTCCTCCTAGCAGGTCTCTGTTGAAAGTTGCTCAGATATACCCTTCAAGTTCCCGGAACAGCAGCTGTTGAGGGTGTGCTTATTTTGCCCTCTGCTTTTAATTTATTGACTCCCTTGCGAACGGGTGCGATGCATACTATTTGCATGTACATCCCAAGTCTTTACTTGTATACACAATGAAATGTACCCAAAGCCACTACAGTTGCGCCCCTCATCTGCTTGCTTTGCAAAACTGAGCGTGTAGTAATCTGTAATGGACTTTTCAATCAGTTAGTGCTTATTTTAGGTGGGATGGGGGGGCCTTGAATTAGAGGTCACTTAATGAACCACCTATTTGCTGTCCTATGCCACTGCTGCTTTAAGACTTGCTGGTTTTGCCCCTCTGCCGACACAGTGTTAACACACCCGTAGGCAAACGGTACATTTGTGCGCCTTTGCTGCAAGGCTCCTGCTGATGCCAAACAGGCAGGGTCTACAACGTTTGTATATACAGCAAAATCAGAAGTGTTGAATCAACTCTGAGCTAAACATCTCTGAGTGGTGTTAACTGTGAACTTGCAGGGGAAGTGTAAAGTTTTCTTGATTTGATTTAACTCTGCGGATTTTATTTAGTCTAGAAGAAGAATACTACCGTTCAGCCAATCTGAAAAACATGTTTGCAGGTTATTTATAATATCTTCTGGGCAGGGTTTTGGCAATGTATTATATTATAACAAACAAATATTGAATAACAACTGTAATAACAATTTCATGGATTTTATTTTACTTTTTGTTACTCAATAAGAAGCTGACAACTGCAAGTCTAACTGTCTACAGAATAATATCAATCAAAAATTGATTAATTAAAACCCAAATTCAATAAATAATGTGCGTGACTTCAGACTTTAGCTCATGCAGCTTTCTTTACACTGAAGTGTATCCATCCATCCATCCATCCATCAGTTAGCATTAGTTGAATCTAATTGGTCCCAGTCATGGTTATGGAGGTCCAGATCCATCCTGGAATATCATCAGAAATGTGTCTTTCACTTTTCACTTGACATTCTTCATTGGTAACGTCAGCTACAATAGCCACCGATTGAGTTGAGGTTTGATCCAGTATCTACCCCCTGGAACAGATACAACAGAGAGACAAAGTCTAAATAAATCCAGCATGTGTGATCTAAAGGAAATCTGTTAGTTAGACACAGAACCCTGCTGTCTGCTGTCAGTCTTTGGACTGGAGATAGGATGCTGTACAGAGTGCGTACACCACAGTTTGTTTCCCTCAAGCTCTTTTTACTTACTCGATTCAGATAGACAAGATGGATTGTTGGTGCTATTGAAGGACAGGCAGGGGTCTATTTTGGCAGGGGCTGATGGCTGGGGGGAGTTCATCTAACTACTGATCAGGTCGGGCATTGTGCTGGCATTTCTGTGTTACAAATTGAATCCAGAGTCATCTGTAACCCTTAGGAATATGGCTGAAAGTGCAGATAAAAATGTCATTTTCCATTGAAAACGGCACGAGCGGAGGGGTGAGATGAGATAGTGCTGAAGTTAATTGAGCAGGTCAGAGACGGTGCTGAAACAGCAGGACGCCAATGCCACGAGAAATAAGCTAGCGGTATGTCTTCAACACCGCCGTCAATTTACAGCGAATAGCGTGACTGTGTACCTATCATCTCAACAAATGTGACGCGTCTGAGGCCTCGGCGAAACTGATTGTCCCACTTAGGGTGAAAATGAAATGACGTCTCACAAACACGGCCTTAGAGCTCCAAAGTAAATAAGCTGTGTTCGTGTGTATATGTGTGCCTTGCTTTTTTCAATTTAACCACATGAGTGGGACCAGCTGTCATAGGACTTTGTCCGAAATGGGAATCCAAATATAGGTCAAATGATATAGAACTGCTCCCCAAACTGCACATCAAATGCATGAGATACCTGCAAGGAGGTTATGCTAACAATATTTATTGTTTATTCAAGTTTATCTGCAGTGGCTGATTTACAATGATGTGAAACGTACTTTTATTTTGCAGTAGGATTAATTACAGTTTATAAGGATAAGGCCGAAAACGTCATTTTTGACAGCATTTAACTATATTTTTTGTGCAGAAAAATGGGTGGCACTGTCCCCTCTGATTGCCTGGGCTGTTTGGGCATGTGTTTGAATTTAGCAAATTCATTCTGCGTGGCTTTGGGTCCGAATACATTCTGTTTGGAGTCTGTTTGTCCTCCCACAGTCCAAAGACATGTTTCAGGTCAACTGAACACTATAAAAGTGCCTACAGTGTGTGAAAGAATGTGTGTAGCTACCCTGTGATGGACTAGTGCCCTGGCCAGCGTGTACTCCTTCTAACCTTGCACCCACTCCTTCTGGGGTAGGGTCTGAACCCCCACAACCCTAAACAGGAGAAACAGGTACTGAAGAAGAACGAACGAATCCAAACACCATTTGGTGGCTTCATTTCTCTGAAACAACATCCTGACCTCAGTTATGTGTCGCCTTATGAAAGGCCTTTGTTTTCAAGTACATAATTGAAAGCCTTACACCAAAAATATAATTACAGCCACATCTTTGTTTAGTAAATAAGTAACACAAATACTGTTACCTTTAGTGAGCTTTTAGATAGCATAATACAGTAAGCCATGTAAATTGTGCCATTACGAATGAACAAATATGAATAATAAATAATAGTGATTAAAGGACATTATTTTTAACCACTGTTGCTTGAAGGTCTGTTTATTTTTTGCCTCTGTGTTTTAATGGACTCACAGAGTGAAAGTAAGTCTATTAACAGATCGAAGTAAAGTGGTATTAATATTAAATGAGGATTTATGAAAAAGTCTCTGGAAAGCAACATCAAACAGAAAGGGGAAGGGACCCCCCTCCTAGCAGAGGCAGGCAAATCAAAGCCAGGTGTGAATTACTATGTTAATGAAATCATGTCCAGATATGTTTTTCCCTGTGAATTGTAAGTGGTGCATATGGTAATACATATATGAGGTGAAAGATGCTGATGTAAAAAGTTTTGTATGTTTTTTTTGATGTTTTCTACTATACTTCACAGTGCTTTTTATCAATTTACGACTGATATTCCTTAAACATATTTCTTTTTTAAATAAATGCTTTTACTCAATTTATTTCCAGAGGTGTTAGTTTAGGGTATAAACACTGATGTACTGGAAACAAGTTTGCTTGGCAGGAACCATCTGCGTGGAACAGCACCGAAGAACATACTGTAGACGGATGGAGACATCTGGACATACCTGCCACATCTGTTCGCCTCCAAACACATTACTGTCAATCCTCTTAACATCAGTAAACGACAGCGATGGCTTTAGCGGCCGCTTTGATCGGCGAGTTCTGGATGCTCTCGACCATCTACCCTTGTTTATTTTTCCCCGCCTGCGTGGTATTTGCCATTTGTTACGCCGAAATAACGCTGGATAATTACAGCCATCCTACTCTGTCATTTTCATACCTGCGACGACTATTCGTTGCATATTAATTTTGCGGCGGGCAGGAGGTTTGCGCTAACTGTTGTTCTCCAGCTCGATCTGCGCGAAGAGCAGCGTTGGAACGGAAATGCAGATGGTGGAATGATGGATTGGGTGAGCGTTTAGGTACAAGAGGCAGAGCTCATTAGTATTTCAGGTGTTGCAACTGGGTGTGAGGATCAGGTATCATTAATTCATCCACTCAACTGCCGGATACTCCAGAGAGTTTAGTGGGGACTAATAAAGCAGCTAGCAGAGTGAATTCTGCCTTCACTGACGTGTGGTGAGAAGAAATCAGCCAGGACTAGATAAAAAGTGTGCCGGTCATGCCCAATTGAGTACTGTCTCCACGTATTACAGCCTTCATACCTCTTTGTACAAACTCCAGAACTAGAGAAAAAAGATGCGCTTTCTGAACTTTGTTTTTTCTGGTTTTGTAACGATCAACTACACACAAACGTACCCAACCATCCACCCACCTACCCGCCCACATGCACAGACTTGATAGCTATTTGTTTTAGCATTAACTAGAATCTGTGCTCTTGATGTCAAGCAAAGTTTTCTCAGGGAACGGTTCCTATCAAGCCGTGCCTACACACGTTTTTAATGCATGTGCTATTCATGGACGTTGAAAGCTCGTCTCACCCTTGTGTTTATTCAGCAAAGCCGGCATGAAATCGCTGAGAAGGCCTCCTTGTCGGAGTATCATATTACTGTAGAACGACTGAGCGAGTAACAATAACCTGTAAGAAAGTGGCTAGCAGGTTGCGGTCGTGCATACAGGGGCCCTTCCTTTTTATGTCAATTGAGTAATTTATGACCGTAGCTGAGGGAAAAGTGCCCTGGTCTTAAACTGCCATCTAGTGTGTCTTAAAGGATGGAACAAAAGGAACATTTGTGAGCCTCTGCTTGATTCAAATCACCTGTCACTGACAGCCATATTGTTTGGTGACCTGTATTCTTCATGTTGGCATGAAAACTTGTAAACTCTTACATCAGAATCTCATGCAATTCTAAACATCTCCTTATATTCTAAACACCATTGTATTGTGGACCAAAGAAGATGTTAAATGTGCTTGTATCATAAGCGTGTTTATTTTAACAAGTTTAGGACATTTGATTATATTGTGAAGGCAGACATGACAGGGTAGAGGGAATACAGAGCTGGTCAGAGCTTTGGATGTTCCGTCATTGTTTTATTTTTTTTTTGGCTTCATAGGAAAATTTGTTTTGTCAGTAGGGATGTGGTCTGGTGCTCTGTTCTTTAATTCTAGTCAAGCATTTGTTTTTGCAAAACTTACATTTTGCTTGTAAAATTCTAAGTGAAAAGAGGTATACACAAGAATAAAATGAAAGATGAAAGAAGTGATGGAAGTGAAAATGAAAGAAGTAAAAAAAAAATATGTTTTGAGCTCCCACTGTCTGAATATTTTTCAAATTCAGAAAGTAGGTTAGAGCAGCATAAAGGCTCAGCAGGTAGCACCGCTGCCTCAACTTGACAGGGCCATTTGGGTGTTGGTTCAAATCCAGCTTAGTTTTTGTGGAGTTTGCATGTTCTCACTGTGTGGGCTTTATTGTCACGGTCCAAATACATGTCTTTTGGATTTATTGGTCGCTGTAAACTACTTGTGCTGTGTGAATGGCTGTGTGTGGCCACCTTGGGATTGATGGAAATCTTTTCTGAGGTTTGCCTTCCTGTCCTAGCACTCAGTGACAGCCACAGCCCTGTTATCAAAAGCGAGTGAGTATGAAGTTACTTTTAACATCCCTTTTTCAACGCAAACTATGCATGCAACATCTGAGTTAAAACTTAAGAAATATGTGCATAGCTCTGCCTAAAAAAAAAAAAGATTCAAAACTGCGTTGTAAAAATAAATTCTGCAAAGTATAACCAAGTTGAAAAGCAGGTGAGATGTGTACACAAAGACAGTAGAAGAGATTTCCATACCGGCTCTAGTGATAAAAATACATCAGTGTTTACATTTTGCAGCCAAATAGGTCACGTTATAAAGTTTTGCAGTGGTAGGTAAGCAGGTTTGAGATTTGAATAAATATTAATGCTCCATGCTATACTGTTGGAAATAAGCTGGAAATAGATTGTGGCATGTAAATTATGCCTTTTAGTTAATCAGCCTGTGGAAAATAACCATGTTGCCTTTCTCTCTTATTGGATAGATGATTCTTAATAAGTTCTCTACTGTATTTTATTTTATTAACCAAACTATTTTTTCGCCAGCTGTCAACAGATATTTCACTTCAGCAAAAAAAAGTTGCATGCGATTACAAAAATCTGTGTTGTCTCTGAACTCAGTAAGAAGCTTTTTTCCCCAGATTTTTTCTTATTAAAATAAGTAAAATTTAAAATGAATGCTTATATAAAATTATTTCATAAACTGAGCTGTCAGCAGACGCACAAATCACAGGGATTCGTTTGTAAGAGTTTATGACATTAAATTAATGAAATAATATATATAATATTCTACAATGAATAAACAGTTAAAAGGTCTAAATAGCATTAAATTACTTTGCATTATTTCCTAGCAGATTTCAATAGGATTGATATATGTAGTATTTGATGTGTTGCAGTGGTCTGGGTCAGCTGCCTGTGGGCTGGTGTGGCCACTGGCCAGCAAAACTTAGACAAAAATAAAAGGGTTAAAAATATCAGAACAACAATATAAATGATTACCAACATCATCATAATTTATTATTTTTAAGTCTGATACGTGGGTTCCTCAAAAAGGAAATCTAGGTAACAGGTAGCAACAATCAGCTTGTACTAAAAAGTACTTTATATTCAGGACCATGGTTGCTAATCCATTTGGTCACGGAAGGCAAACACTGGTTAGAATCACTACACAGGGCCTCTAACAGCACAGTGATCTCATGCCCAGAGACACAGGTAGTGATCTTGTAAACTACATTTCATCACGTTACAAAAAACCGGTGAGGGAAATTATCACAAAGCAGCGTCTACAACATCGTATATATAGTAGTATATATAGTGAGTTCAGATAACACTGTTACATGAGGAATGAATATATTTTATTTGGGAAGCAATAAGTCATTACCACTCATTAAAATTTTTTAATAACAATAATAATTTAATTGCAAGTGTCTAAATATAAGCATCTTTTTTGACAATTTCTAACTTCAGTAAAAATAGAAGTTATGTAAATCCCTCATTTTGTCAAAAACTCAGTGTCGGTCGCAATTTCTCATTTTCTGTTTATTACACAATTAGATATGTTTACATAAAAAACAGCAGTTTGAAGTCGAATTTTGGTAACTTGGTAGTAGTCAGTATATTGGCAACATTTTTTAAAAACTATTACAGCTCTTCGCTTTGGTTTACAAAAATGCCACTGGTGCACAGCCTGAACAAAGGGAGCCCTGTAGTCTGTAACAACAATTTAAGATGCTCTCCTTGCAGACACAAAGAAATCAATAACTATATTTTACTGCCTCTGGCAGTGACATTCTCTATATACTGTGTGGGAACTGTTTGTCTGGTCATATCCTTTCTTTAGTTACAAATGAAATATGTGGGTCCAGTTCAGCACTTCTACAAGTTAAAAAAAAAAAAAAACCTGGAAACATTCTTCACATTAAACTTAAATATTAATCTATAAATGCTATATTTACAGAAGTATATCGATAGATAGATAGATAGATAGATAGATAGATAGTTTTTTATTTTAAAAAGTACTCCTTTTCCATTACAGAAAGTATATTTTATGTTTAGTTCAAGGTCTAGATCATTAAGTTAAAATCCCACCTCCCGCTGTCATGCACCTGAGCAAGAAAGATATCGTGAATTGTTCCAGTAAAACTGATGTAGTTGTGCAAATTGTTTAATGTTTGTATGAAGCGTTACTCTGTAAGTTGTTTTGGAGTAGTGTCAGGTCTTCATCAATTTCAGCTATAGGCTGCAGTTATAAGCTGCCACAGACACGACTATTATTTAATATATATGAAAAATGAGCTTAAATTGCACTATTTAGATGAAACAGAATGGTAAAACACGGCGATTTCACAATTTTTGCAATGTTTGAAATGTTTGGGAACACAACAAGATTGCTTTTGATCAGCTGCGAAATTACCTTCTTGCTGCTGCATCACAAAAGGATCTTTTTAAATTTTCAAATTGCCCCTAATATGTGTGTTGCAAACATTTATAGTTATAAAAAGCAGCATAAATGTAGACTCTGCCTACTGCACAAATTATACAAAAGATAGATAGATAGATAGATAGATAGAGATAAATTTTTTACTTAAAGTGTTAAGGAAACAAAAGCATCTGCAGTGGGAAGCAGCAAAACCTAGAATAGCTGAAGACTTTTTTTCCTACTGAGAATACTTAGCTCTGCTCAGTTAGACTATGTAAACTGCACAAATACCACAAGATCAGTGATGTTGCGTTTTGAGAAGGGGGCTGATGACGGAAAGCTTCAGATTGGGGACAGCCAACTTACCTCGTGTTCATTGGCCATTTCCCTAGAACAGAATAATATTTGCTTTACATGTTAGCTATTCTGTGTGTACATGTCTCTCCCCCATCAGATTTTGACTGAATTAGGTTAGGCACATGCATCAGAGGAACAGGAACGTCACTGGATGTGACAGTACTTCCTCCGTGTTGAGATATTAAGCCTGTAAAATGGGGAGACATGACACATTTCATTTTTGAATAAATAAAATAAATAAATAAGGTTAGGTGCCTTATAAGAACAAAAAAAGATGGGCTGTTAGCTACATATTTGTATAGTGTTTAGTGGGCGTAATTTAATTTTTGGCTTTGGTGAATATGCATTAAATGCCACCTCTGATGAGAAATACATGCCACCCTTCCCTTTATACCTTTGAAAAAAGTCGACAATAGTTAAAATTTACTACTGAATGTCAGCAATCAACATTTTTTCATTGCTTGTTATTTGAGCCTTTCATTAATGACGACAAAGGTGTCATATCTATTACTGTGTAATATATCTCATCATTGCATAAATTAATTTTCCGTTGCTGCTGAAGTGACAGCAGAAGTACCATCATGAATTACAAACTAGTTGTATACCTGCGATCTGAGCAGATCGGGAAAACTCAGTGCAAAGTTTTATTTGTTAGCTTGCTAATAATAGCTCACACAGACATCTGTTAAAAACCGAAACATGCATTTATTTTGCCTAAAGTAATGGTGCTACAATTTACTGCAGTTTGCCGAGCCATATTTTCATTACCTCCGTCTCATATGAAGGGTCTTTAGTGAAAGTTTTCTCAAGTCTTTAGACAAGCTGTGTGCCCACACATTCAAACCCATTTGTCAGATGACAATTATAAAGTATATATGCATTCAGCAGGCAGCTATTCTCACGTAATTTTTGGTACAGCAGAAGCACGTAATTGGGTGCTTCTTTCATTCTGAGCACAAACCAACGTCCACTTCTTTTGTACTCAGAAGATTTGAGCCTGGTGTACTTGGATCGTTTCGGCTGTTATCGTTTGTGTTAAGTGCTGTTGAGTCAGTCTACCGTTGGTGACCACTTAGATAAAGTGTTTCCAGAATGTCCTGTCCTTCACCTGTGTCCTTACCCTTCAAAGGTGTGTGCTTCCCTTGCTGCTATAATTGAGTCCATCCATTTTTTCTCAAGAATCAAGTCAAGAATCGTTTATTGTCCAACTTCCTTGTACAGCAGGTATACAAGGGAGCATGAAATGAAGATCTTCGGGTCCATGGTGCACAAAAAAGTGAGAAAATAAACAAAAAGGTAATATTGATAATTTACATATATAAATATAAATACACACACACACACACACACACACACACATATATACATACACACAAACACACACCACAGAGATTTTTTTAAATACAGGTATATAGCATATACACATAATGTATATATGCGTGTATGTACGCTATTCTATATAACAGCAAATGGCACCACCTCGTAGTATGTGAGGAAACTGGGGTTTCATTCCTCGTCCAGGACTACTACTAGTTTTCAATACAAGTCCTTAAGAAAACCTCAAAACGCACCCTCATGCTAGAGCGAAAAGACCATCATCCACGCTCACAGGAAAGCAACTAGTCACCCAATGCTCAAATGTCATGAGAAGAAGCCTCTTGTTCAATTAGAAACTGATGTTGCAGATGTCAAGGCTCAGCTCTCATAGAACTACATCCAGACACCTTGCATGAACTGAGTTACACAGGAATAATATGACAAAGGAGAAGCCCTGGTTCTTGAGGAAATATTAAGTCTTGTCTAGCCTAACAAAGACCAACACTGCACTAGGAGACTACAGAAGATGCCAAAAGAATTAATGCCCTCTTCTCCAAATAATCTAATATGTACTCTCAACTGCAGTCCAACATGACCTGGAGACAGAACAGAGCTGTCCTGAAGGGAGAAGGATTCATCACACAGCACTAGTGCACTGTGGCTAAAAGACCTAAAAACAGAGGAACAAGTCACCAGTACAGCAGATGTCCAACTGCACGAAGAGCTGGGTAACATCAGGGCCTGATGTGATCCATCCTCATTGGCTGAAGAAACTTATGGCTCTGTATACCTGCCTACCTGTACAAATGAACCAGTTGCTGACAACAGGCTCCCACCTTGACCAGCTAATCCAAGGAAGGACAGTACTGGTCATGAGGGACCCAACTAAGGGACAAACACCATCCAATTACCGTCCAACACACGTACCCTACAACATGGAAGCTTATGTCAGGCATCATACCCAGCAAGCTGAATGCCCATGTAAATAACTACATGAGACCTGCCCAGAACGGGATTGGAAACAACAGCAGAGGCTCAAAGCACCAAGTACTGGTAGACAAAGCTGTCCACCAAGATTCCAAGACCAGGCAGAGCAACTTGAACATTGCCTGGATTTATTAGAAGGGAAACAAATGAGTCAATGACACAGAAATAAATACAGGAATGTGTGCTCACTAAAATGTAAGATATATTTTAAACCAACACAATCTTCACAGTGTTTATCAAAATTTTTGAATGTCAACCACAGCCAAAACCTTTTTTGTAATCTTACAATCCGGATTGATCTACTTTTTCCTTTTTCTGTTCATTTCCTTGAATAGTTCTATAGTTTCATGAAGAAAATTACCTGTTGTCTTCCTTCTGAAGTATTTTCTGCTCAGTGTATCTCAAGATAAATGCGTACGTGTTCTTCAGATATCTGGCTTTTAGACAGGCATGTTTAACTTCTCTCATAAGTATTGACCCTCCTCCTGCAACACATCCACTCCTCTTGATCACTGGAGATTTATTTGTATACCTAGTGAAAGTATTTTCTCCAGGGGTAGATACATTTTCCCTGAACAAGCCTGAAGTATTTACAAACTATAGATTTATTTTAAGTTGTTTTTTTTTTTTTTACTTTTCTTCTTCATTCTATTTTTATCTTGAGGAAATTTCTGTTTGTATGTGCCTAGTATGCAAGTGCAGGCTCTCCGTCGGGGACTCTTAAATTGCTGGTTTATGCAGTTTCACTTTAAAAGTTGAAATCTGCAGTGTGGCAGCTTTTTTTCTTTTCCGAATGCCTTGTTTCAGGGTGAAGCTGAATTATCTGTGCTGTGTTTCTTTAATCCTTCAACACCTCACCTGGGAAATGTCCCTTAAAACTCCAGAACCTTTGCTTTCTCAATTATATGACAGGAGACCCCCAGAAGAAGCTATAATGTTGCTGCTAATGAAGATTCCGACAACTTCTCCTGTTCCCTTGTGCCGTGGAATGAAGTGCATGTTTAGCGCATGAAAACACAGTGGTCTTTTGCAGGAGTCACACCTGAAGCAAGTCTTTTGTCATTTGATCTTTGAGGGATTTGGACTGCTGCATGATTCAAAAAAGAAGAATGGGAAATGGTAGCTACTCTATACAAGGAACCAAGAATTGAGAATAAAGAAATGTTTGTTGTCGTGCAACCTTATACAGCGGATGTACAAGGGAGCAGGAAATGAAGTTCCTCGGCCTCACGGTGTGCAGAATAAGGGGAAGAAAATTTAAAGATGATATAGATATCGATGAATGAAAGATAAACCAATTCTATAAAAGATTTGAGATTTCCACATATGCACATACACACATGCGAATGCAGTTGCAATTTCTTATCGATATAAAATGGTTTATTTATGTAAATTGAAAACATGTTTATTGATATGTATATATTGTGGCAACATGTTGATTCCGATATCAATGGTAATAGAAGTACTGTATCAGGTAAGACCCCAGGTGCAGACTGTGAAAAGAAGCTGCTGAGACAGTTAAGCAGCTAGTAATGGCTGCAAGATGCACATAGGGGCAGCAAATACCGAGCGGCACAGCCAAGCGACAGGGATCACATGCAACAACATCTGTAAGGAACATTTCCTGAACACCTACGCCTAAATGGGAGGCACCACAGAGAGTGGTGAACAACAGAGCCACGATCCTGTGGGACATCCACATCCATACAGATAAACAGGTATTGGCCAACCAATCAGACATAGTGATAATAGATAAGGAGGGAAGAACAGAAGTGATGATAAATGTGGTGACTGCGAATGATAGAAACATCAGAAAGAGGGATTAAGAGAAGCTGGAGAAATACCAGGGATTAAAGAGAAAGCGGAACTGGAGGGAATGTGGAAGGTGACAACCAAAGTAGTTCCATTGGTGAGAAGAGCACTTGGTGCTGTGACACCTAAGCTGGAGACCAGTGCCGGTGCCTTGAGATCTCGGGTATGACAATATCAGTGTCAGTTCACAAGAGTGCCATCATAACAACAGCAAAAGCATTGCACCATTCCTCAAACTCCCAGGACTCTGATAGGGGCCCTGAGTTTGAGGAAAGTTAACCCCCAAAGGGACACACAGGGTGAGAATTATTTTTATATAAGTGGCTGAGAGCATAGCGGATAACATGACTGCCTAGCACATAGGAAACAACTTTGATTTCCAGCCTAGGATTACCATCACTTTTCAATAAGAGTCCTGAGGCTGAAAGAGAGCAGCACTGGAAGATCATATGGGAGAAGGAATAATCAGACAACCAGTGAACTGTGGTTAAAAGACCTGAAAACAGAGAGCCATGACGGGCTTCAAGAGCAGGGACCAGTCACCAGGACAGTAGCAGGTCACATGCATGAAGAAGTGGACAACTCCAGGGCCTGATATGATCTTAGCCTATCTGCCCAAATAAACCAACTAGTAACAACAAGCTCCCACCCTGCCTGACCAACCCAAGGAAGGACAGTACTGGACAACATTAGAAACCAACTCAAACACAATTGCTCAGATGACCATAAAATGTGACATATACCGAGGAGATGGATCCCCACCATCCCCACATCTATTCCTCTGAAAAAAACATGCACGTTGGTTGCAAAGGAAAAAAACTAAAACACGCCAATGAGACGTGCATGCAAGAAAAGCTCAAATACAGCTAGTTGCAAAAAGTAAAAAGAAAAATAATGTTGTTGGAGCAGAAAAGCCAGTGTGTCCTTGTGCGCTGCCATTGTGAATCTGTTTATTAACTTTAATAAAGTTTATTTCATGTAACCATAAATTATATGATTGCTCCCCAGTTTCACTTAAACATATCATGCTGATGAGTGGAATAAAGGCTGTTTTATGCTATTACTGTAAAGCATATTTAATATATTTTTTCCAAAGCAACTCATAATGATGTCCATTTATATGGATGGATAGTTTACTTGACCGATGCAGGTTAAATCCCTTGCTTAAGTGTGCGCTAAAATGTGTTCTAATGCAGTGAATCTCTCCTGGGGTTTGAAAGAATACGCTTCATTAACAAGTCCATGTCTCTCCCTTCTGTACTACCTGCTGTGTATATATTATTAAGCTCCTAATATTAAAAAAGTCTTGAAAATGGAACATGAGTTAAAAATAGAATCAGGAAACACCAGGTGTTTGCTAACAAAAGGTAGAAAAGTTGTGGGGAAAATGCATATAGTGTTTATTATTTATTTTTACAGAACTTTATAAATAGAGGTTCTGCATTGTTTTTATGGAATATGAAGGGGGAGCATTTTCAAAACTTTTATTTGCATATTATATTAATTTTGTAAGGCTCTGCTCACAAATGCCTAGGGGATGCCCTTGGAAAGGAACAAACTCATGATAAAAGCACTGTTGCACATGTATAACTATCCTCATTCCTGGCTTTCGGTGACCTCAGCAATGCTCTGTCGAAGAAACATCTTATGTCTTGTTATGCAGTTCTCCCATGACTATTATCTGTCTCAGTTAGGATTCATTTTGGTTTCGTTTCTTGGATCATATTGATTTTGCAATACTTTATTTGGCTGTCAGTCTTTATGTATTTATGTGGAGGGTGCGACACGTTCTTTTACTGATGCGTGTGACGTGTAACGAATATGAATTTCCAAGACCGTCAAGGAAGGAAATTGGATCATAAAATTAGAGCACTTCTGAAATCTTATCACTGTTATTAAAACAGGAGACAGAAAAAGTCGTTTTAATGAAGCTCTTTTGCATTTTGAAACATTCATCACAAAACTTATTTTCACTGTCTGCATCAGTTGAAGCACTAATAGTCATTTTTTTTTGGATTTTTCAGTCAGCACAGCGGCGGAGGAGCAATATCTTGGTCTGTGTTTCCTTTCAGTTCCTGGCACTCCTGTCCACGTTGGATCGGTTCCGAATCTCTGCAAGGCTGTTTTCATAGCACTTAGGGAAAATGAATTAATCGAATAATTACCATTTTGTTTTTGATTTATTGATATGTATATTTTGTGGCACCACATTGTATGTTAAAGGTTTAATGTCACTGATCTGACCCATTTCAAAAACATGCTCACGTGTTACTCCTTTCAACACTGCATTTACCACTGACTGTGAAGCACATGAGCAAATGCTTTGCGGTAGAACACGTTATAACAAATAAGTGCAACAGTTATTTCTTAAAAGTGGCAAACACTGTCATGCAAATTCAGTTTACTTTATAGGTTTAGGAATTCAGCCATGTTCCTTGTTAAAGTGAAGTTTAGAAGCAAACTAATATATAGACAAGTTCCTTTTTATTCCATTCACTAGATGTTGAGTAGGCAATTAGCCTATCTATCTATCTATCTATCTATCTATCTATCTATCTATCTATCTACCTGCCCATTATCCTTGGAAAGAAACAAAAAACAAACAAACAATGTGAAAAATAGATCAGAATAATTTGTTCTGATCTGCTTATCGTTTCAAAATATCATGAGTAATTTTATTAGTGTAATGACAAGGCTGCTCATGGGATTCAGACATTCAACTATATCCCTGAGCAAAAGGTCAACCACAGCTATACCAACAGGCTCCCTAAATGTTGTGAGTGTTGTAGATATGAGCCAGAATGAGTCACTATTACACGAGAGCACTTTTATTATTAATATTATTATTGACTATGCTGCGTCTTCTCGGTCTTATCATAAGGATACTTAATATGCTGGAAAAAAATAAAATCAAAACCTAAAAAAGGGACAGTAGCACATGGGGTAGTGTGCTTGTTTCATTATTTGAATGTCTGTTCATATACAGTATATGTTTCCTGAATGAACATAAGGGACGTCACAACAGTAAGACATGACAATAACATGATTACATCACTGCAGAGAAATTATGCTGTCAGCATAAATAGAAACAGTTTATTTAGTATCTAGTGATTAAAAGAAGAATCAACATTAACAATAATATATAGTATGCACATACTATATAGCACATGCTTTATATAGTACACACACCCACACCACACCACACACACACCCGTCATTTTATTGGGAACACCATTCAAATACCCGGTAAGACCCTATTTGACCTCGGAACAGCCTGAATTCTTTATGTCATGGATCCAAGAAGGTGCACAAACATTTCTTAGAGATTCTGGTCCGTGTTAACACGACAGCATCACGTAATTCCAGCAGATTTGTTGGCTGCATATCCATGGTACCAATTTGCCGTTCTACCACACCCCGAAAGTGCTCTGTTGGATTCAGATCTGGTGACTTGGGAGGCCACTGAAGTTCACTGAAATTGTCATGTTCATGGGATCAGTTTGAAATGACTTGTGTTTTTTGTCATGACACATGCTGGACATCATGCTGGAAGTACCATTAGAATATGGGCAAATCGTGGCCGTGAAAGGATGCACATAGTCAAAAACAGTACTGTGACTACTCAGGTCCGATGTGTGCAAAGAAAACATTCCCCACACCATTACACCACCAGAAGCAGCCTGAATTGCTGACACAAGGCAGGCTGGGTCCATGACTTTGCGCTATTTATGCCAAATTTTGGACCACAGTCTATGTGTCACAGCAGAAATAGAGATTCATCACACCAGGTGACGCTTTTTTAATGTTCAACTGTCCAGTTTCAGCGAGCCAGTTCACACTGTAGCCTTAGCTCCCTGTTCTTGACTCACTGGAGCGGAACCCATTGTGGTCTTCTGCTGTTGCAGGCTGTCCAACTCAAGGTTCAACGTTTCGTGCATTCAGAGATGCTTGTCTGCCCACCACTGTTGTAAAGAGTGGATATTTGAGTTACTGCAGCCTTCCTGCCACCTCCAACCAATCTGGCCAGTCTCCTCTGACCTCCCTCATCAACAAGGCATTTCTATCCACAGAACTGCTGCTCACTGGATGTTTTTTGTTTTTTCACACCATTCTGTTTCGACTTAAGACCGTTGTGTATGAAAATCCCACGAGAGCAGTAGTTTCTGAAATGCGCAATCCACCCCGTCTGGAACTGACAACCACTCCACAGTGAAAATCACTTAAGTTACATTTTTTCCCCTGTTCTGAAGTTTGATGTGAACAGTCACTGAAGCTCATGTCCGCATCATTTTATACATTGAGCTGCTGCCACGTGATTGGCTGATTAGGTAACTGAATGTGAATGTGAAGGAGCAGGTGTACAGTATGTATATATTATATATTTTGTATGTATACTAAGTTTTTGTATTAAAATGGATGAAGAATTTTCAGAATGGAGGAAAATAAACCGGGATCAATACCACAGCATGACATACTAGTTAGTAAAATGTGAATTGTTTATTTCCTTCATAGAAGGTTGAATGAATCTTACATAACAGCGAGGAATTATGCCTGATTCTACGGTGCTCATCGCTTAAAGGCTTATTGGACAAATGTCTGTGTACTTGGTAGAAACCCATGAAAATGTACAATCTGGTATCAATGATTAAATCACAACCCTTTGGAATTTGTCAGCCAGAAATGATGACATTACAGCATATGTAGGAATTTATTGAAAGATGAATTTAAACAAACAAATCCATATTTGTCTTTTCTTCTTGGCTAGTTGAATAAAATTATTTGAACAGCCTTATTTTAGCATATAATTTCCATTATTACCTGTTATAATTAATAAATAGCAGTGATTAACATTAATTTAATTAATTAAAAATGCATATGACAGACATGTTGCTTTAGATGTAGAAGGTCATACTGTGAATGTCAGATGCTGTTTTTTTTTGCTCTTTTTGTATCAGAATTTAGACAAACTGCCTCTGTCAATCGTAACAGCTGCTTGAATTTGAATGAAGAATCAGCGAGCACCTCGGGAGCTGTAAGATGTCACTCTGCATATGTATCCGGTGACAGAGAGATGGACAGCACAGGAAACCGAACCACAATTTTTGATCGTGTACCCAGAAATGAAATAATTTTACTTCAGTTCTCTGTAACCGTTGGATTGCCATGGACATTAGAAAGCCAGTCTGGTATCTCAGAACATTAATGGCTGTAATTTTAGGGATCGGGAAAAAGGTAGAGACAGCGTGAGCCAGACAACACAACCACTTTTGTGCACATACAGGCCTTAATCTGCTTTTAAACCAAAACAAGCCACTCCTCATCCACCACTTTCCTTTTAATTTGTCACAAATGATCCACAGTAGCACACATGCCTAAGCAGCAATGCAAACTCCCACTGTCTGAGGGCCGTTTTCAGGGACGCATTGTTATTTAATCATGAGAAATGGTGTATGACACCACTCTGATATCCACCAGCTCTTGTCCTACATCACCCAAGCAACACTGCATTACATACTAACATTTTTTTCTGTATTATATTTATATCTGCAGCCTTGAAATAGAAAACATGGGTGGAACAGAAAACGGATGGGAATGGGGGGGTGGTGAAGATATTTATAAAGAAGTTCTAAAACGCCAAGTCCAGCAGCACAATTTTGCAATGTTTGATGGCCAAGAGTGGTAGTCAGTGTGAAATGCACATATGTATGCTAGAATGTGTGTTATATAGCCGTGAGTTTTGCGATATTTGTAGTTGTTCCCGTTCCAGTATCCACATCTACACCAAAGAACCAAATTGGTTGCCGTTACACACAGATAATCTATTTCAGATCCTGAATATATCAACGGTTTCAGACATTTTTCAAGCCAGAGTTTAGAGTGAAAATATTGTACATTTGTCTTTTTATATCTCATCTCCCTCATCGTTTAACTTCCTTTATTATACAGTGAGGGAAGTTTTAGTATTACTTAAGATTTTTGCGTTGTTGTTTTATTTTGATGGTCTTCGGCAGCTCAAGGAGGCAGTGGGTTTGAGTTTGCAGGTTCACCTGAACTTCCTCCAGGTACTGCGGGTTTCCTCCCAGCGTCTAAAACACGTTACAGGTGTACTGGTGGCTCTCAATTGTTTTTAGTGTGTGCATTTGCGTGAATGTGTCCCTAAGTATAGATGTCTGGACTGGACAAGCAATTCCTGACAAATGGATAGATCTTGTTCCTTTACATTTTTCCCTTTATATTTGTATTTTACAGGTGGTCCTTCACTTACATGTAGGATTTACAACAACCCACCCATCTCATAAATGTATCCAACGAGAACTGTTCCGTTTGAGTGTTTTGGTGGTGGCAAAAAAACCAAAGGTGATTTGAATTATTATTATTATTATTTTAAAATAACATATTCAAGTTTGTCAATAAATATCACAAAGATTTTCCACAATACAGCATATGCACTGATATGTTAATAGTTTATATATCCATATAATTTATATAATTCAGGTATCCCTCAAGATACGAGCCTTTCATTTACAAGTTTTTATATGAATGAGTGAAATTATTTAATATCCTTTACCAACCAAATGAACCCTGTCATAAGCTGAGGACCTCCTGCATTGTAAAATGTGTTGTCAAGGTGCGTTTAAATAAAAAAACTCAATTTTTCTTCTTCTTCTTCTTCTTCTTCTTCTTCTTCTTCTTCTTCTTCTTCTTCTTCTTCTTATTATTATTATTATTATTATTATTGGAACACTATCGAACCAGGCAATTTTCATAATTACTGTAATCACTCAAAGTGCTTGTAATCCCTCTCTGCTGAGCTATTCAAAAGATATCATTTGCGATTAATCGATATTTAAACCATACAAAGTCATTTTTAATTGTATTGCTTTTCAGCAGGGTTCTATACATTTTATAGCTTTAATTTTTATGAAAGCCTTTCCTTCAATTTTTCATCTTTTAGCTTTTTCTGAGCTCATGGCTCTGACATCTGACGTGTGCAGGAGAAGATGCTCCTGACGTGTTAGGAGTATCCCGGTCACTTTGTGAAATGGGCGGCATCAGCAAGGCCATGTTCTGAACGGTAGCATCTGCTTTCATAAGGTGTTTTGTGTTAATTACAGTTCAATTCATTTTGTAAAGAATTGTAATGAAAGGAGCCTGCATACAAAATAAATCTATGTAAATGTTAACGCATAGTGGCTGAACTGCTGCTGTAGAACATACTTTTAAAAGAAAATGTATTCCTAAACAAAGCAGAATGGATGCTGAGGTTTGGACATCAAATGTAAGATAAGTGATCTTCACTATATCAAAAGGTCAACTACTTGGAGGCTGTTTCAGCCAGTTTTTCATTTGTGTGGATGTGAACAGAACAGCAAAATGGCCATTATGATGCAATACGGCAGACTTACCTTTTTAATGGCAACAAATCGATTTAACTTCTACGTACCATGCGGCTTACTTTCTATAAGGGGGCAGCTGTTCAGTACATATAGGCTTCATGACTTGCAAAATTAACAGAATGAAAAAAGATTTTCTTGTGGTTTGTTTGTTTATTTATGAATAAAAAGCCACTTGTTTAGTTTACAGTCATGATTGAGGCAGTTTAGTTTCACCAGTTCACCTGAAAGACATGCCTTTGTGAGAGTAAAATTTCGGACAGACGACAAAGAACTATTTCTTGTATCTGCAGAAGCCTTTTTATTTTCCCTTACCAACGATATCGTGGGGAGAACCATGCGCACTCAAATAGCGTCGCACAGTCTCCCCAAACAGCCAAGTCTCTTTCCCTTTATTCAGTTCGATGAACGGAAGCAGAACACAAACTATCATAGCAACAATAAACAAATAGTTTGACGAACCTGAACTAGCAACAGTTAAACAGAAATAGCTTGAACATAGCAACAATTAAACAATATTGAACATCTTCTCATAGTAACAGTAAACAGAATCCATGGTAACAATAAACAAGATAGTTTAAGGACGCAAACACGAACAATAAACATATATGAACGCAAACAGTATTGATCATGAACACAGAGGATAACATGAACAGAGAGACAATGTCAAATGGGCCAAATATGTCAAATGGGCCGAATGCATTCTTTGTCTTTAGATTTACTGCTTATGACACCATAAATATCAGCTTATTTAGGTTAAATAGGAAATGCTTAATAGATTAAGTTAATGCTCTTTTCCGAGAATCGAGAATTGCTTCCACACCTTTCACTTGGACTATGGGAAGAAACCCATGCCATCACCTCCCAGACTGAACCAGATTTGAACCAGCATCCAACCCAGGAGCTGCGAGGCACCAGGCCTACATCATCCTTACAAAAACAATGTCTGTCTTACTGTGATCTTAGTGCCACAATGTTGCAAATTGCCACAGTTATGGGAATTATTATTATTTCAGTGCTGAGCTGTCCTAAAAAACTTCCTGATCAACTTAAAATGACCTCTATTTACAGTATATAGTTGTTCACACATTTATGTTTAATTTTCTTGTTCAAGAATATTACAGCAGGCTTTAGCCTTGGAGTTTCCGTAGCAGCTCTCTCGGGACTTAAAGTATTAAGGTGAGTAAATGTATCATTTTCAATCCATCCATCCATCCGTCCATCCGTCCATCCGTCCATCCATCCATCCGAGTCTATCCCAGCTGTGGAACGACACCCTCGATGCTATTCCATATTTCAGTAGATATGTTAAAAAAATCACTGTATCAGTTTGTAATTTTTAATTAATAAATAAATAAATAAATAAGTCAAGGACAAGGGAGAGGAATCCAGAATTAAACTCATTAAATGTAGTATTATCCAGTGTTTGGAGAACTGATCATGGCAGAGGCAGCCATCTGCTTGAGGCCCTTGGTTTCCCTCAGCAGCTCCTTTGTAATTTACCAGACAAAGTTTGCCTCTCCTCTTGGAAATCACTGCCCAAATGGGAATTCCCTCGGCTTCTGTTGCTGTGTAAATGGTAAGCAGGTGTTTCTCCTGCGAATTAGTACACGTTTCACTTTTAATGGGCTCGCCTCCTTTCTGCTATGGCATCGCCTTAATGAACAGGGCTGCCCATTTATCAACACTAGATGATGGGATTGTCTGGTTATGAAATTAGAGTCACGAATGTCTCATTAGGGGGTGATGTTCTGGGTTATTCCGAAGGATAGCCTTCGCCAGACCTTTTTCACTTTCTTTTCCGCCATGTCTTTGGATGAGACATACACGGCTGCGATTCTGTCAGCTTTAGGCCACCTGGTTCACGTAATTTGTTAGGATGACCCGTTCAAATGCCGTTAACGTTGAAAACGCTGACTTTTTCGTAGTTTTCCGTGTGAAAGTTTATACCAGAAATGTATCGCCGTTTCCTTTCTACATTAACTTGGAAAATACTCCCGCCAAGCGCCTCCACATCCCTTCTCTATTTGGTAGAATCTAATTTATAGCGTATTTAAATTAAGAGCCAGCCTCCTAAAACCTGCGACTTCGTTCAGAAAGCGTAAAAAAGTTAATTACCTTACAAGTTCAATGCATTTTTATCAACTGTATTAAAACGGGTTTTAGAGGGCTTCTTAAATTGCCCATTAATTTTGCCTGTATTGATCCTTAATTTGTTGATGCTAGCAAATGCTAGCCAACTATCATATTTAAAAGTACTCATTGTCTTAGTAAATGCTTACATGCTAATTACTTTTGAGAACTTGAAACTTTACCACCCCCCCCTCACCCACTCTGCAAAAAAAAGTTCAATACTTCTACACAAATGCAGATGAAGAATGCAGTTGTGGTGAAAAGAAAAAGAAAAAAAACTTATTCCTGAATACGTTTTCTTGACACGCGGAGGAATATCGGTTTCATTAAATAAATGAGTTGCTGTTTATTCATTAGTGTTCTCAGAGGCACGAATGCACCGTATTGTTCTCGATAATGTAAAATGCGTTAGGCTTTAGTGAAATAAAGAAAAAAAATAATTTATTAGGAGACATGACTTAAAAATGCAGATGTTATTTCAAAAGTATGACTTATGCTGTGTTTTTGAAAATATATCTTAAGACACACTTACCATCTATCTGATATTTAAAGCACTTGTTTTGCAAATGAAATGAATAATTAGTTTTATGGTGCTGATAAGGTCATTTTTGTGCATAAAATGGCATTGTGGCCGTCCATTGGACAGGCAGTTATTAATAACAGATCAATGCAAATAAAATCATAAGGACAGC
Organism: Arapaima gigas; assembly: GCA_900497675.1. NCBI lineage: Eukaryota > Metazoa > Chordata > Actinopteri > Osteoglossiformes > Osteoglossidae > Arapaima > Arapaima gigas. The sequence continues at coordinate 78,795 of UFQX01000724.1, read as the reverse complement.
ATTCAAGTGCTGCAGTGTGCAGTAATGCTATACAAAATATTGAGATATTAGCCTGTGTGAGATGTTTAATGTTGTTCCCTTAATGTTTATACATTTATATTTTTAATCTAGTTGATTACAGGTAATGTTTCTAAGAGGCAATGAAGTCAGGTCCCCTAAGTAAACACGAAAGGAAGATTTTCACTATAAACAGCTATACAAATTTGATGCGCTCTCAAACGGGATCATTAAATTTCACTTTTCCGTCTGATAGCTGTTTTAATGGATGGTTAAAAGTTGGATGAATAAAATAAATAAACCTGGATTAAAAAATAAAACCGGATAAATAAAATGAATAAGCCTGGATAAATAAAAATTGAGTCCAGATTGAAAAAAAAAAATAAAACGGAAACTATTTATTTGTTTGGTTGTTGGTCTCCTTGTTTGTTTGCTTCTTTAAATATACTTTGGCAGGCTTTCATATCGACTGGGTCTTTCGTAGCGTTAAGTCACAACCTGGAGATGAAAACACCAGGACGGAATCACACGCATACAGACTAAAAGACAGCTAAACTCTTCATTCTCGGCACATGCCACATCATATCATGCATCCAGCCAAAGTATTCTTACTAGATGCAGCACCTCGGCATGCATGCTAATGCCAGCTTATTGCTCTGACAGCAATTAAGCCACCACAGCACAACCGAGGTGAGGGGTATTATTTCCAAAAATCGACATTCACACTGATAGAATATCTTGGGGTTGGGAGGGGGGCTAAATCCCTGACTTCCCATCTTTTAGTTTTTCCTGCTGGGAGCTGTAGTCAATTATAGCTGTAGGCATCCTTCCATCCAGCACCTGCCAGCCAGTGATTGATCCCATGGCACTGCAAGCTGCTGTGACGGAGACCCAAGGCACCTTTCGCCTTCCTTCAGGGGGAAACCTTTGTTCTCATCACCGCCGAGAACGATGGCCTGTCTGAAGTGATTGAGCTCCCCCGGATGCGAAGCCGAGGAATACATTTCCAGCCCAGGCAAACCCTCCGTGGGATCGTGAAGGTCACGGGCATCACGCTGAATATACGAATACTGGCTCCCCGGCTCACGGCCTGCTCTTTTTTGCAGTCAGCGACGTGTTAAGAAAATAATGCACCGCTAGCCTGAAAAGCTCAAAGCAGCACCGGAAGTGTTTTAAAGACCTAGTTACATGAAATGTCCTTGGGCAAAAAAAAAATCTCTTTGTATCTTTCCCCCCTTTTTGTGTGTCATTATCGTAAAAATACCGCACAGTTTCTTAAAAATAATTGCCAGCTGCATTTCTTGTTATGTAAGGGATAATTATTTGTAAAGTAAAGCAAATAAAAAAATCTGAATGTGCAGAACCACATTCAGCGTGGATCTGCCATTACTGGCCAACCGCCCTAGATGCCCTTGGTGCCTGGAGCGAGTGTTAATAACGCCGGACCGTGGGGTTTGGCAGCGCCAGTTGAGGGACCTGGGAGCAGGGCACTGGTTTAGGCCCCAGCCTTTTGCTAGGCCTCATGTGACTTTGCTACAGCTGGTTCACTTCACGGTCCTTCTAACAAGACTGTGGAGAAACCGCAGTATTGAACCTCTTTCCTTTTCGCTGCACTGCCTGCTGGAAGAGCACCCAGTGAGAGAGTAGAGTTGTACAAAAAAACCAAGACAAACACAGGGACTCTATTAGGTAAATTGGTGCTGTGATTTCTTTTAACATTTAAATGTTGGTTTCCGCAGACTGTGCAATAAACCCGTACCGAACTTGTGAAGGATCTTTAAACATCTGTACTGCACGTTCTACAGAGGTCAGTATGTGCAAACCAAAAATGTGTTTACTTTTGTCATGATATATTAAGTGTAACGTTATTTCCCATGTTTTTGTTCTCAGAATTATGGTATCTTAGAAACAGGACAGCATCTGTGTGTGTATTTGATATACTGCTTGCTTAGTCCCAGCTCCTCCAGCGTTTCTTATCTTACTTCCTTCCAGGTTTATTTTAGATTATAATAATTGATTTCAAATATAGAAGGTGTTGCTGGGGAATGATTCACCCATTACACACAATTCACATGGTGCAGAAATTTTTACCACTGTGATGCTTATTATGTCTTTCTCCTCCATGTAAGTGTCTAACAAGTATTCAATAATAAACGACATATATTACTGTCTTAAAACGTACAGTCATTGAAAGTGTAGCTTTTTTAACCAGTGATACCGTGGTTGCAAAACTTACTTTATTTTGTCTTTTTGATGCAAAAAAGTCAACTTTTTTTTTGGATCGTTTGTTTACTTACTTACTTTCACTCTTTCGTTTTCGGTGAAAAGTGGAACAGTATAAATAGTCAGTTGTGTAGGTAGAATTGCAACCAATTGCTGGGAAGGAAAATAATACTGGGGAAATATGCTGCGTATCGGTGTCTTTTTCATCTACTAAAAACTATGTTAAATATAGAGAGGATGTCTGGGAAGGTGAAGACATCAGAAAATAATTAGTCTCTGTAGAGGCAGAGAGATCTGTTTTTAGTCCTGCTCTTTCTGTGAACAAGATGTTTCTCTTTTTCCGTCGCAGAAAACACAGAACCGGTCCTGTCGCAACACACGAGGTGTCTTTCACTATATTGGGCGATGTCGGCGCAATTAGACACACGATTCTTGCAGACAAACACATCCACATAATGGAAATTTCACAGGAGGGTATTTTATGTTTATTGTGACAAAGAAAAAAACCATTTCTGCCACCGCAAGGTCTTACAATACCGTTGTGTGGGTGTGACAAGATTTGCACTTAATACCCGATATACAGAACATTCTCCATATGGGAAATTATTATTATTATTATTATTATTATTAATAATAATAATAATAATAGTAACAATGACAATAAAACAATAATAACGATAATAATAATCATCATCATCATCATCATCATCATGCATACCCTGAAATCTCAGTATTTCAGCCATTCTCTCAGGCCCCACTATGATTTTTTCTGAATATTTACCTTTAGTACAGGTATGTTCTCAGTGCTCTCTTGGGAACTTTAATGAATTCAGATGTTTACAAATGTTGACTGGTGCACACAATTTTACAAAACAGGCAACTCGTATCAGTAATGCGAGCAGAAAATCGCACAGAAAAATTACAGCTAAAATGTAGATGTGTGGCGGCTGGGCAGCGATGTCGGGCGATGGCCTTTACTATCGGTGTGGGTACATTATTTAAATGCACAGCTGCCAGAACGTCAGTGCTTCTTAGAACAAAGGAAATTCTGAACGGCTGGAGAGCGCGCGGGCTCTGCAGATTCGCTCTGGAGGCGGTCCTGAAAAATAGAACAGCTTTTGAGAATTTCCTGCTGCTCCACTGATCAGGCCCAGGTGTCGGCATGCCCCCCCCCCCCCGCAAAAAAAACCCTTCAGTGCAAACGCAGTAGGCTGGGAACGGCGTTTAGGGAACCGATTGCGCCTCCGACTCCATCCTCCGGCATTTGTGCTCTCCATCCCTGACCCTGTCGTGTCTCTCGCGCCAGAGCAGCGGTCCACAGTGCGATGGTTTTATAACAAGCTCCCTGAAAGAGACCTCTGTGTCAGTCCTTTATTTCGACTGCAGAGAAGGGCCCAGCCATCTGAAACACAATGGGATGCGGGTTCAGTGAATACGACACCTGTTCTCAAAAATCAGGATTCATGCAAAGCTGCTCAGAGCTGGACTTTTTGGCCAGGTGTTATATTAAGTACTGTATTTTTATGTTCTTCTTTTGCCTCATAACCTAGCTGTAAGTGTCAGAGGCTACATGTCGAGTCAATCCTCAATGTTCACATCAGTAAAGTGTTATTTCTTGTGGTAAATGTGTACTAAAGTATTTGGCTCTGTGTTTTAAAACACCACGCGGTGTGGACACAGACAGGTGACCAGTGTAAGAGAATTCCGTAATTTCCTGTGGGACACGAGGATTTGCATAAGGAACATCTTGATTTTCTGCAACTCAGAATTAGGCTTCCGTAATGTTCAATTAACCGCACGGTTCTGGTTGTAATTAAAATCTCTTGCCTCCCACTGTTCAATATGTCCTTGGCAAGAGAGTAGTTGAAAGACAAACTGCTGGTTTGTGTTTCCATCAGAGACGACCTTGGCGATCGTAACGGCAAAGTTCAGGGTATCTTTGGAGAAGCGCCACACTGGCCAGAAGTAGAAAGTTAATGGGAGGGATGCCGCCTGTTGTAAAGCAAAGCAGCGTCTTTGCTGTTATCCCTGACTAGACTGTTTTTTTTATTTAGAATTAATTATGTCAGAGAAGGATTATAGTGCATTATGTTATGCTAAGTCCTTTTGTGGCGAACAATAATCCATATTCCCCGTGGAACCGCTTTAGTGACTGCCATGGTCATCCATGCTGCTTAGCAAATAAAATGTGGGAAATTTAAATATAAGAATATATCTTAATGGAAGTAAGCAGAAATCAAGTGATATTTTTATTGTGTAAAGCACACTGGGGTATTTCTGTTGTGTACTCAGACACGCCAGTGTGTGGGACAAGAAAACTTACATCCACGCTTGTGGTATAACTTTGTTTTGTGGGTTGACACGTTTTTTCTTTAAACTGATGACAAGGCAGAAGAAAGGCGGCCGATACGAATGTTTAAAGTAGATGTTTTGTGGGGGTTTGGGAGTTTCTTGCTAAACTAAGCAATAAGTAAGTTAAACATTGAAATACGACTTAGTGAAGTTTATTTCATGAATAGTAATGCGGAGGCAATAAATCCTGTATTGGGGGGGTAAAAAGGCCGAGCATTTTCATTGAGTGTCTTGGTTGCAGTTGTAAATGGAAACACTCCATCCACTTGGTTTATGGTAATGCTAGTGTCTCAGACAGAAATACAGTATCATCTCTGCAGTTTATTGCTCGCTTCATGCAACTTTGTTTGGTATCTGTGTCTCCACACAGTGTTCAGTGTGTAATAAAGGGAAGGCCAGAAAAGTCACAAAGTAAACATTTAGAGGAGGACGCCTACAAGATCCTCAAACTAAATGTCAGCAACATTATATAAGTAGACAAGCATCCATTAAGAGCAAACAGATGCTGTGGTTTAGGGTTTAAGGAACCTGTGAATCTTGGCGAAAAGATTTCTAAGGACACATCTATGGCAACTTTTGCAAGACTGGCTGAGATTTTGCTCTATCTCATCTGTTTAAACCTAAGTTTAACTTTAAAGTGAGATGGTAGTATAAACACAAAAGTCAGACATTTCTATTTTTCAGTATGTGTGGCGTTTTTATTTAAAGAAAAAAAAAACTAAAACTAAGTTTAACAGTGCCAGGTAGGAAGCACAAAGGTTAACGGCATTAAAAACCTGAAAGAAGACCTGCATGTATTGACTTAAGCCAGCAGAAAAGAACCAGGCGAGCGGGAACTGAGAACGTCCACGTTTGGATCCTGCAATGGTAGATCAATATAAACCGATCGTTGCTACTCAATAAACTGGTCCTCTTTGTGTTGCTGAAAGCATCTGTTTATTTCACAAATGCTATATTTGCATTTGTTGCATAATTGAGATATTGTTATTTTCACGGGAAGTGAAATATTTATTTAATAAAAAAGTAATTCGTTTTCCACTGGTTGAGAATTTTCTTTTTTTTAACCCTCCAGATGTGTAATTCAGTGTTTCACCTTGTAATCTATTCTATTTGTTCTATTTCAGCAGTTATTGTAGAGTCAGCTCTAAATGTTTAGGGAATTTTTGCTAATGAATTCAAACATTGCTTGGGTTCAGCAAACGGATTATTTCGTCTTAAATCTTACCATTAATAAATATGGAAAGCAAACAAAAATACAATTGATTTTCATGACAACAATTCAAAATATTCCCAGTATAGGTTGTAAATCAGGTTTTACATGGGTTTTGATATTTTTAAACATTAACTGCTCATGCTTGTATTTATATATAAAATATTTATTGCCTGTTATTTGCAATCATTGTGCAGTTTTTATCCTTTATGTTATAAAAGACTGCTGACCTTTGTCTGTTGTGTTTTGAATCCATGGCTATAAAAAGGTTGTGCAACATTTAACAGGTTTCTTGCCGCATTAATGGTCTCCATCCAAATCGCTAATGAGACGGTTAAACAACAATCACTGCCGGCTAATGTTCTGCTTAAGCGTTTTTGCTACATTTCATTTTTTCATAAATATTAGTAGCTGAACTTACAGTATACAGTTGTTTTTAAAAAAAAAAATCCAGAAATTCTGATGAATGGACCGCATGCAAAAACCCACATTTGTTCAGACAGACACAGGCCCATCGACCTGCCCCACGCCACTCGCCAAAGCACACTATCTGAAGTGATGGTTTCACCTCCATTAGTTTGCCCGCTGATGTTTCACCTGAATATTTTGGCTAAAAATAAGAGTTCCTGATGCGTGACCCTCGCAGGGAGACCCACCCTGATGTGCCCCATCATCTTGCTTATTTACACTTCCATGCTTGAAAAGATCCTAAATTGTTCAGCAGGTCGACACACAGCGTGTTGTTTCCTCGATAAAGCTGCTGGCATAAAGGAAAAGAAAACAAAAATTAAAAAATACAGAGCCGAGGCTGCCGCATTAAAAACGATTCCACAAATAAGCCACTTTGCAGTCAAGTATAAACACACCAGCAGGACTCTGCACCGTGCTCCCGTGATGGATTTACATACGTTTTCACTGCGGAGCCGACAGAGGTTGCTTTATGTTTTGCGTCTCCTTTCCAGAGACAGAGATGTTTCCTGCAAAGATTTAGAGCAAGTCGTACTTCTTCCCCAGTATATATATTTCATGTACAAGTCATAAATAATATGTGTCTGACTGCAGGATCTGGTATACAGTAATTGTGGTAAAATTGGCCACTGCCTGTAGTGCTGCCTGTTCATGAAATAAGGCCTGTCGTCTGACAAATCTGGTCAATCTGAGCGTGATGCTAAGGACTGCACTCCGTGTAGGACTGTGGACAGAAACAAAGGGATCGTGAGCAACACTTATTCTCCCAGAGCTATCAGGTACATCTGTCAACGGTACACAGGGATGCAGCCACATTAATCCAGTATGTATGGATTGCAAGTGTGTTTGTGAGTATTAACTGCATTGTGGCTGTCTGTGGAAGGTTGATCTCCTCTATGCATATTCTGTCAGAATTTGCTGATGCCTGATGTGTCTGCTGCCTTTCTTCATTCATCCTGGTGTTTTCTTGAACGTGCTGCCATTGTAATTGGCCATTTCCAGCCAGGAGCACATCTTACGCTCTCATTGTCCTCCTGCTTGGGGGGGGGGGGGGGGGCTA
>UFQX01000724.1:0-71454 GCA_900497675.1 Arapaima gigas | reverse complement strand
GGGGGGGGGGGGGGGGGGGTGGCTACAATTGCCGCTCGGCCTGGGTGCCCGTTCGCAGCAGGGCTTTCTTTGCGTTGGAGCTGCCCAAAGATGTAAGTGCTGTTGACACCTCAAGTAGCACATCATCCATTTCATCTGAACTAACTGCTCTGAGCAGCAAAGAGATGGGCTGGATTTCACCAGCTGGCCTCTGCTCCCTGGTAAGTTCAGCCTGGGAACTCACTTTTTTAACCTCCTTTTACTTTTTCTCTTTGACGTGCTGGGCTACTGTCAGTCTTCCCATTTCTTAGTAAACAATAAAGCCCCGATTAACCTGTTTGGCGCATTGAACAATAAGCAGTACCTTGTCTTTTAATAATTCTCATCATTTCCTCTTGCTGTATGTAAGTCAACTGGCTGCCAAGCTATAGTGAACTGGAATTCGATCATGAAGGAAGATACCATTTGCAGCAAAACGTAGTTTGTTTGCCGCAAGTCATTATATGTTGGAAAGTGTGCTGTCAGTAGTCAGTAACACTCAGCTAGGGACAAGGGAGATATTATATTATATTATTAAAAAAAAAAAAAAAAAAAGGTTACCAGACAACCGAACCCATCTTGAAATAAACAATTTATAATTGTTTTCCTGGTGCAGCAAAGATTAGCAGTTAAATGCAGAGGCCTCGTAAAACGTCGACATTTGACCCGTTTAAGCCACGGTTCTCATCACATGACAGCACACGTCGCCCTAAACCAACGCGGAAGGAATGAATAAAAAATGACATGTTGACAGATGGTGCAAAAACAATTGTCATGCAGAAGTATAATTTAAACTCATATTTTTCCTCAGGACACATTTGTTCCTTTAGTTCACTGGTTAGGAATGAACTGACTTCCACAACATTTAGAAATGCAGGGATCCTGTTTCTAAATCAGCATAATAATCTCAAAGAATTAATAAATATTGCAATACTGCAGTGCATGGCATGATGTAATAAGGTTTGCAATAAACATCGGAACCGTATTAGCGCAAAAAAAGTAATGTTTCTGTGGTTTATGAGTATTAGGCGCAAATGCAGAAAAGAGAGCAGAGAGTAAAGAATCGTTCATCATTTCTGAAAATGAAGTTACAAAACATTACAAAACCTTGCTTCATAAGGCTTTGATGCATCGTGTTTTTACATTAATAAACCTTGAAAGCACAAATTCATTTGTTAAATGTATTTGGTCAAGTAAACAACCAAATGCTGGTCATGTTATTTGCTGGCACTGATTTTTCTTTTTTTTTTCTTTTTTTTTAATTGTATTCAAAGATGTGAGTGAATAAAAGACGAAGGGGAGGGATGTTTGGTGCCGAACATGCCGAGAAAGCACACGTCCATTGTCATGTTAGTAAAAGCCCAGATGAGACACACACTCTACCTGCTTGCTTGCATCCAAAGTGGCACAGCTGCAATTGCAGGTCTGGCTTTTCATACCTGCTATGAAGTGGTCTGAATAAATTCTGCTGTGCGAAATGTCACGCTGCTGTTTGGGGAGTGTCATGGGATATTATTTTACGGCACAGATGACTTCAGTGCTCACATTTGCACTTGCAAGCAGGTGATAATTTGCACTGACTATATAATCTCTCAGACAAGAAGATGTGCAGTTAATGTAAAATTCAGATTAAAAAAGTAAAGCTCTCTTGCAGCTCTCATTAAAACCAAAATATAATGCAGAAGGAAAATGACTCACTTGTTCATTCATTCACTTGCTCATCAAAATGCTGTCTGTTTGTCATAAATATTCTTGAGTAGATTACTGAAGGTGGTTTGGAAGCACTCTATCTGTGCAGATGCCCTCAAATTCAAATTTTTAGATGCTTGACTGTATGATCTTCCCAACAGTACTTTAATAAGCAAACTGTTGCAGTAGAAAATAAAATAAAATTATTACATACATCTTACAAGATGATGCTTTTGACCAACAGAGTTTGCAGTGGCGGAGAGACAACTTTATAGTTATTTATCCATTTATACAGCAGGGTGTTGGCAGTAAGGGCCTTGATCACTGATGGTGGGAAACTGGAGGCTTCCAGAATGTAAAGTGATGGTTTAACCACTATGCCACCTGCTGTTCCAGCACAGTACTGTTATGCTTGTTTATACATTTATTGTAAAACTTTTTAGAATTGTCCTTTTGGAATATGGACAAAATTAGATGTTTTATTTTTTCACAAATTCATATTTTTTTTTAAATAAATAATTTGCTAAGGCTAATGTTGATTTTACTTTGAGTCCAGGGCCTTTTTTGTGCATTTTATCAATTAAGTTAACATGTCAGTAGCTAATAAGTTAAGTTTAGAAACAGTTTACTATCAAACATTTGGTGTTTTTAAAACCAAGACAGTTTAGTTTAACTGTTTTAAATGTCCCCAGAAGGCATAAATGGGAAGGATGCCCAAGGAAAATAAATACAAAACGATATTCAAAAATAAATTTTCACATGGTTCTAAAAACCTTACAAAGTATTAATACTGGGCACTGGTGCAAATCTTTTGCCCATTTAAACTTTGGCTGCTGTGGCTGAAACAAACTAGCCCTGCGCTTCACAAATCCAACCTCTAAGGAATCCCCCATTAACTGTTGTTTTCTATAAAAACACAAACCAAACACCCAACAGATTTAAACCGGGTTTGTCCAGCACTATTTTTTATACAGCCTAGAAGATTAAACAAACCTTGTACGTCTGTAAAAGTACATTCCCATTAAGCCATAACTCAGCCATAGTGGTGAAATTTTACACATTCAGCTTATTCTCATATGAAACCTTAATCTCATAACTGTTACGCACAACCCGTGTGATTTTTCATGTTTGTCAATGGCAGCACAGAGCAAACTTGGGTTTGACTTTGATTCAGGATCACCCCTGTGGTTCTAGAATCGGCTGCCATTCAACTTTATGCCATTTGCACTGTAAGATTTATCTGCGAACATCTGAAATGTAAACACCCGCCAAGTCTTACGAAAAGTGTTGCCTGTAGATGCTGGTACAAAAAAAAAACGTGGGTGAACCTTTCTCGCTTATTTTTGTTTTACTCTAGGGACCAAATTCGCTTTCACAATTGAAGATTTGACTTTTGAAAGTGCTGTGCAGCTCTTGAGAGCTTCTCTTGAGGGCCAGGCATGCAAATTTACTGTATAATACAAATTGTTCATTAGCAAATTGCCCAGCAGCTTTAGATTATAATGTGGGACATATTTTACTGGTCACTAAACAGAGGAACCTTGTGGTGTGAAGCAGAAATTTTAAATGAAATTCTGAAATTTTAAAGAAATTATTTAAAATTACAATAAGCAGATCGTACAGACACATAGCCTTGTGTCCAGTGACTGTGGGATGGACTCTGGACCACTGCAACCCTGACCAGGACAAGCAGTTAAGGATAATGGATAGATGGATAGAATGGACAAAAGAGAACATATTCGTTTTGAGGTTGAATGAGTAGTAAAATAATTAACAAATGCTCAGTCCATTGTAGCATGCAACTTTGCAAAGAATGGCTAAATAATGTTTCATTTAAAACTCTGTATTTTCATAGCATACCCCGTACCATACTTTGTAACAGGCTAACTTTAGCTTTGTGAAATCACAATTGAAAGACATAATAATAATAATAATAATAATAATCATCATCATCATCATCATCATCACCACCATCATCATCATCATCATCATAATAGTAGTCATTACAATAATACAAAACTATTTTAGCATCAGCTGAGGACATCATGCTTTCAACTTTGTATGTAACAAACATAAAATATTGTATAAGATACTGACCACACTGAGGAATACTTTGTGGCGGTAATGAGCGATATGACAGCTTTTAGTATTTCTGAACAATGTCTGCACACCATACTGGTAAAAATTAATTTTGAAGCTGCTAGAAGTTGCCAAGCTATGCTGATCTTGGCTCCTGTAATGGAAGTAAAAGCTAATTACCACTTTGAATTGATTCTGATGAGTATGAGTCAGATGAAGCATGTGCGTCAAAGGTCAATAGAAAAGATATGCAAATAGACAAAATACAAAATAACGGGAGGTGGAAAATTTAATCCATACCGAGTCATTAGTGTGGCCAGTGGTGAACATTTGGAAAGGCCTGACCTCCTGTTTTAGCTGGAGAATTTTAAGTAATGAAATACTGTGGGGTTTAACCTATGATCATTACACTCAAACTGGGACACTGAAGAGCTAGCGGCACTAGTATTTCATCACATTAGTTAGATTTAATGAGTTTAGAACTTTGACAATGCACTAGGGAAGCTGCGATCCAAAGATAAATTGAACATCATGCAACCAAAAATGACCAATTGTAAGGCTTTTCAGCAGAATGAAAATTACTTGTATTTTAAGCCTAATGCTAATTGACATTTAAGCATTTCATTAGGAAAAGATGTCTAACCGTCAGTCTGATATTCATGCAGCTTCGGTAATACAAACAGACCCTTTCTGTCTTCCAGATTACAGCATGCTACACATGTGGGCCATCTGACAACATGATGGACCATGATGGCTTTTTTCAAGGACTCCATATTGTGCTCAGTTACTAATGTGCTGAAAAAAATGTTTGAAATTGCCAAAGGAACAGGCAGTCAAATCTTCATGTTTTCAAACCCTAAGTGTCTGTATTCAAAAGGGGAATTTAAACAGTAGGGTGATAAAAAAGGGGGGGGGGGGGGGGTCGATATGTTATAAAATGGTGTGGCGTTAAAGAACTTAGACACTTGCCAGAAAATTCTTTAGTCAAACCTAGCACCAGGCCCTGAAGTTCCCCTAGTTCGGTGGTTCCAAAACCTGACAGTACTTCGCATTTCTGTACGGATTATCGACAAATGAATGCGGTTACAGTTCCCCACCCACTGCCCTTGCCTTGGACGGAGGACTGGGTTCATCGCGTTGGTGCAGCTCATTACGTGGGTAAGGTTGACCTTTTGAAAGGTTGTTAGTAAGTCCCATTAACTGCTGACGCTTCCGAAATCTCTGCCTCTGTAACACCAGATTCATACAACCCACCATGATGCTGTTCAGTATGTGAAATGCTTTGACCTACAAAGTTGCTTCTCAAAGATGGATTTAACTGTTGTTGGTAACTGTGAAGCGTATTTTGATGACTCTATTGTTTAGTCACCCGACTGGTCAAGTCATGTTTAAACTCATAGTTTTTGACCGTTTAAAATCTGCTCCCTGAACACCGAATCTTGCAAAGCATAAGTTCGGAAGCAGGAATGTGGCATATTTTGGGAAGCAGGTCGGTCAAGGTGAAGATTGTGCTGTTTATGCTCAAGTCTTGGCAATTACTGACTACCTGTTCCCAGCACTCAGTGTGAGGTTCCCAGATTTTTAGGGTTTGATGTTATTACCATGGGTTTTATAAAAATTTCTGGATGGTAGTGTCACCTCTGACTTGGCTGCTTGGACCTTCTGAGTCTTTTGTATGGTGGTCTGATTGTCAGCACTCATATGGTAATGTGAAAGTGCCCCTCTGTGATTCTACTCTACTCTCTGCTCCAGACTTCTTGCTACTGTTTAAGCTGGAGCTGCTGCAGGAAGATGCAGTTGGAATTGACCACAAAGTTTTTTATTTTTCACAAAAATCTAAAAAACAAGTGAACACCTCAGCTGTTGAAAAAGAAGCTTTAGCTTTGTTGATGGTGTGATAAAATATCAAAGTTTATGCAAAGTCCAGCTGGTTGCCAGGAATGACACTAAATGATCATAGTCCCGTAGTCTTCCTGTCTCTAATGTAAAACCAAAATCAGCATCTTATGAGACAGCCACTCATTGTGCAAAACTGGAAATAAAACATCAGACAGGCTCTAAAAATGTGTTGGCAGATGCTCTATATGGCGTGTAAATCTGCAGTGTTTTTGAGTTTTGTGCTTTTTATAAGGAGAAGGGTGCTATGTCCACTGGGGTGTCTATTTTGTTTTTTTAATCACTTTTCCTACCCCTGACTGGGAATGGACAAGACACCCGTCTGTCACCATTGATCCCTGAAAGCTGCTGAAGAAACAGAGACCGGACACTTTTAGAGACAAAAACACTTCCTGGGTGAAGCTGAGAAGGACTATCCTGAACTCAAGCTTTTGCCCTTTGCCCCCTTGCCCCCATGCCCCCTTTGGCCCTTTTTACCTACTTCATTCATTCGTTTGTCTGTCTGTTTGTTTGTTTGTTGCTAGCATCCTGTTTGTGTGTTAAGTATAGATAAGTTTAGTTAGGCTGCAGGAGACTATTTTTGGATTTACACCCTTTTTGTTGTTTTCTAAATACCCAATTGTATAATCTAAAGGGTTAGACTTCTTAGGTTTCTTTTTGTTTTCTTTTAATTGTCACTTTAGGTTTTTTATTTGTGTTGCACTATCCCTGTTAAATATATGCACTTGTTTTGTTACAACCTACTGGTTGTCCTGTCAATTCAGTCACAAATTACTTGGAACAGTTTATATTACACACCGCTCCAGCCCTAGACAGCCCTGGGGTTGTAACAAATGACGTGCAGTTTCAGACTTTCAGTTACCTGCTTGTGCAGCATCGTCATCCTCACAGATTCATAAGTGTCCGAATAAATGTTGTGTTGCTAAACTGAGCAAAGCATGGAGGTTCCACAGGTGGAGTGCAGGTTTCTGATGCAAACCCACATTTAGTGTCGTTGAGGAGAGTCAATGTTTAAAAAAATGCACGTGTACTCACTTTACGCCCCTTTGTAAAGGTCTCGATGGCCGTGGTTGGAAGTGTTTTATCGATTAACATTTTGACACATTGAGATGGTAATTGGGATAACTGGGAAACAACAAATATTCAAACATCCTTGTTATAAACATTCTTATTAAGTCTTTCACATCTATAACATATCTACTTGTTGAATCGTAACTAGTCAACAATTTTTGAACTTGTAGTTGATTTTTTCATGTGATTGTTTCAGCTTCTTGTAACTTGTAGTCAAATTTTTATGTAATTACGTGTCGCGGTTATCATGTACATGGTATCCAAAATTCCGCACAACTGACCTTTCCATTCTTACACATTTTATTTTATTTTATTTATTAATTTTTTTATTTTTTGCTTTTGTCAGCTCTAGTCAAATTAACTGTACTTGGTTATACTTTTTATTAACAAGATTGTGACAAAATCTAAAGTCTTTATACATTAAATACTGAGTAAATGAGTGCCAGGCTTAAAAAAAAACATGGTTTTATGGCCTTCTCTCCTCCTCGATAACTTAAGCCTCAGATGTGCATTTTTCAGTGAGCAGTGACCTGGTTTTCAGCTTTAAATTCATTTATTTCACAGTAGACCCGGACGTATTGTTTTCATCCCAATACGTTTGACTTGGTTATAAAATCGCCGGCTGCATATTACGTGGATCACTTTTGCATGTTAACTTTTTTGTATTGTCAGTGAATTTCCAAGCCGATATACTTTTGTGAGCATGTTCCAACTTTATATTTCCATCAGCACAAAAAAAAGAGATGGGTATAAAAAGATGGTGGCGGGCAAGATTAGGATTAAACTCAGGAGATGGAGAAGACCCTCGAACAACCAGCCGCTCCGCCGCTAAGAATCACGAGCTCTGTCATCAGATTGAAAGCGGCCGATCCCACTTGCGACTTTGAGAAGTTCGACTGCCGAGCTGACAAAGTCACCCGAGTTGGAATTCTGCTTCGTTTGGTCTCAGTTGGCAAGACGCAGAGGCGATATGTCTCAGAGGGAAATTGGAGAAAAAAGCTAGGCTTGTCACAGGCAGGCATAACCTCCTCATCATCCTGTGTCCCGCACCGGCGTCTCCCAGCCTTCAAAGCCGCATTCATCAGTGCCTCATCTAATTTGACATTCGCACCTGCAGTATGACAGTCTTCCACTGTATTACACCCTATTACAAACTGAAACTATTGAAAGGTAGTTAATAGCGTCACTCTGGAGAAGGATGATGTGTGTGGTGAATCAGTTGTGTGATTCCATAAATGTCATATTTGCATGCTATATATGTGAGGTTTTTGCACATCATGCACAAGAATTCTACAACCAGACCTTTATTTGGAAAAACAGTGCAGTATTGCAAGAAAGACTGATCACAAATACAAAATATAGGCAGACTTGTAATAAGATTTAAGTCAACACTTTTTTTAATCGCCCCAAAAAAATAAATGGTCCTGAAGGAGATTGAAACTTCAGATCTATTCAATGTCTTGATATCTATTTTCTGTCTTTAATAATTGTGTTGTTCACTTCAAATGATGATAAATGATGTATAAATACAACCTTAGCGGAAAATGCCCCCCTCAGGATAAGAAGTTCCCTTTTCAGTTTTGTTTTGCATTAATAGTGGAATCATTATATGTGTCCTGACTGCATATAAGATATTACCGTTAAAAAAGGGTGTAGTCAAAAAAGATTGCCAGTTCATCACATCTTTGCCTGAGGCAGGTTTTCCCATGATGACACGTCCTTCCTTTTGTTTGCGTGTCTGCTTAGAAGGCAACATGTTTCACTTACAGAAGAAACAGCCATCCTCATGAAATGCATTGCAATACCGCCACATATAACCGTTCACATCCAAGACAAAATCCCCCTAGTACCACAGGCTGTAGAGCTCGGAAGTTAATAAGTTACCGTTAAATGACAGTGAATGAGACCTTCCTTATTAGCCATGGGAGACTCACCTTCTTTTTACAGATGTAGCATAACTGCAAGAAGCCCTGCAGTCTTTTAGAAATTCACTGGCCTACAAAGTAGTTATAAGGAACTATTATGTTCAAAACAGTAGGACTGACACTTAAACATTGTTTAAAATCAGTTTCGGTGTTAAAAAATAATAATAATAATAATAAGCAGGACTGATTTGATGTGAAGTACTGGAGGATGGGGATGAGGGCCTTGACCCATATGTTCGTCATAGACAGATAGATGGGTGGGTGGATAGATAGATTTGAAAAAACCTGCTTTTATAAATCTGCGTCTGAAAAAAATTTGGAAATATGCACCAGCAAAAAACCTTTAAATTTGCGTGCAGGTCCGGGTGAGCGAATGCAAACTGTTGGGAATATGAAAGTATTGCTTTAAGAAAGCGGCGCATCATGGCAAGCAGATATAATTCCAGAGAAGTGTCTGTCAGCCATTTTGCGTGTTACTTAATCAATGGGAGGCAGTGAAGCAGTTAACAGGAAAGTTACAAGGATAGTTTTTTTTCTGATATATGTGTGCATTTGACAGAAAGTGCACCGTTGTAAAGTTGTTCATATTAAACTCAGCGTGGTCAGTGGTTTCCTGCTTCGGTTCATCGTTCACCCCTTGGAGAACCTATTAAAAGTGAGAATTACAACTCCAGCCCTGGAGTTTTCAGCACTAAACTCCCCTAGGATTTTTTGAAAGCAGTCTGAAGCAGTCAGGAAAGGTAACAGGACTGTGCTGCAGTCATTTCTCAGCTGTTCTCTGGATAGGATTGTGTCTCGTGCTCATGTGGTTTAAACCATACTGTCACCATTCCTCTTCACTCTCTATACTTCGTACTTACAAGTACAATAAAGGTCTGGGTCATGTTACTTGTAGAAGTTTTCTGATGACTCTGCAGCAGTGGGGTGTGTAGAGAAAGGTGATGAGGAGGATTTTGCTTGAGGACTTTGTTTCATGGTGTAAGTCAAACCATCTCCAGCTCAGTATCGAGAAAACAAAGGAACTGGTGGTTGATCTGTGTTTAGGAACTCCTGTGTCTGGTCATTATTAAGGGGGTAGATGTGGAGGTGCTCCAATTCTACAAGTTCTTGGGTGTCCACATGACCAACTGACTGGACTGGTCTCAAAACACAGATGCGCTATATAAGAAAAGACAGAGCAGGCTGTGTTTCCTTAGACAGCTGAGGTTCTTTAGCACTAACATCATCCACCTGTTGTACCAGACTGTAGTCACTAATGTGATCTTATATGCTGTGATGGGCTGGGGGCATCACTTGAGAGGTCCTCAACAGTAGGTTCCATCATGGCATCAGAGATCTGGTATGGTTAAGGCCGTGGGAGTGCAGGATGAGGAGGAAAATATAGTCCATCATGGACATTGGCTCACATCCTATAAATAAAGTTATCGTGTTATCCAGGGCTTTGGTGGTTGAGGAAGCGTTTCTGGGGGGGGGGGGGTCATCTGCCTCCATAATGTGACACAAGGACTCATCGGTGACTGTATTAATGACTGTTATTTATTTGTCACTGTTTTAAATTAGTTTTATTTTATTCAGTTTTATTTTATTTGTTATTTATCTGTTGTTATATGGGTTACATGCATCTTGCGTTGTATGACCTGTGCGTTTCAGCCGGTGTATGATGAAATTCTCTGTGAGGACTGCTAAAGATCTATCCTGTCCTAACCTGTTATCAGTATCACCTACAGATTATTAAGATTATTACATAAAAATGTCTTCTAAAATGGGAAAAAAACTTCAGAATAAATGGTCGGTTAACTGTTATATGTGTATCGAACAGTGTTTTGATGATAATTTCGGGGACTGGATGTGGTGGGAATACATTACTCTTGTTCCCTGTGAAAACAATGCAATATAGGCTTTTGCTATCCAAAAATTTGCTGTCAGGCACACTTCCAGGAACGGAATAGGTTTGGGAAACGATTGATAGCTGGATCGTGTGTCTGTTTATTCGATGCTTCTCATTTTATGGTGCCCATATCTGTTCTAGAAGGTGTATATATGAGTTGCTATTAGTTTTGAGTGCAAGGCACTACTGGTGAAATTGACTTCTGGAGTTAAGAAGTAATCGTGTATTAGTTATTATTAAAACAATTAACTTGAAAAACTATCACGCTATTGTCCTCATTTGTTCTATAAAGAGCAACTGCCAGTTTATTATCTGGTGTGTTTCTTGATTCACAATTGCCTTTCAAGTGACAAGCAAATCCATCAGCCTAATATTAATTCTACCATGTAAATATCCAGACAGTCTTATTGATGAGGTATCTTAATTCTAAATGCTGATAAAGCAGGGCTGGGAAGCGGCAAAATGAATTACCGTGCGAATCAGTGTTGTCCTCTAATCAGTCTTTCTTAAACATTCATATATCCACTGCAAATAAATATTTCCTCCTGGTACAGACAAGAAAATGGGTCTGGCTGACGCCTCCATTATGTGCCTTATCAAAATAACCTTTTGCAAGCTAAATTTGTTAGAAAACGTACTCGGCAATGGCCGTTAAAACACAATCATTTTTATCTTCCCCCCAAAAAAGGATCTCGGTGTGGTACTGTTAAGGTTAAAAAATCATTAGTTCCCATTGACGCTGCTGTCTCGTATCCCACAATACTCATCCATGGTGTCAGTCTGAATATAGAGCATTTCTGCAAAATGACTACAATGGGTGTGTTACTAGAAGGGTTGTGGGGGGTAATGATGTTTTTATTGCTTTCCCTTTACTGCACTTTTTGGGAATGTTTAGGCTGCACCGTGGAGTCTTTTAAAAATAGTATTATGGGATGTTCTACACAGAGATGTGTCACTCAGAGCTTCCAGTGGGTTTTATTCCTCATCCAGGACTTCCGGGCGATTCTGATCGATTCTGTTGCCGTGTCCCTCGCGATAGTTTATGATGCGATGAATAGAAACGCAGAGATATGAAGACAGACAGAAATATTAATTAAAGCCTCCACAGAAGACTTCCAGCACAAAACCTTCCTCTGAGAAATGTGATTTCAGCATTCAGCCCCATGCCCAGCAATTGATTCACCTTTTTCTGAATTATTTAATACTTCAAAGCGTTCTGTATGTTTTCCAAGAGCAGCACAGACACTGGTCAGTAGCAGACACAGTCTGCTTTGCTGCAAAATAAAATTAAGCAGGTTGAAATCAACGCAAAAGCCATTGATCCCACAAAATCCCATTATGCTGGTATTTACTGCCCTTTCAGACAATTTTGACCGATTAATCTCTTCGAGTTACATCTTAATTTTGGAAATGTCCTTCAATTTCAAACCAACTACGATAGTTTGAATTTGGAATTGATGCCATTTAAGTGTGCAGTACCTGGCAGTCAAACACATTTGCACAATCTCGGATTGCTGTTATATATGAAATAAAAGGACAAAGGCCAAAAAACCTGAAATATCCCACTAGATTTTTTTTTTTCCCATTTAATTCAACGTTGGCTCCTGATGTTGTGCCGGTTCCAGTTTCGATCTTTTTTAAAAATGCCACAATTTATTCTTTTTATTTTATTTTTAATAGCATTTTCAGCACCAGATTTCAGAAATTTCCATCTATTGTGGAGTGAAAATCACCTGCATTCCCAGCATTTTGTGGTCAGTAAAAATGCGCCAAAACAATGAGCGTGAGACCCTCTTGATGGCTGCAGTGTTTACAGCTTGTGTCTGGTGCTCCTGAGCATTTACAGTTAATAAGAAGCTGAACAATGCTGCACACAAGATTACTTATTCAACTCATGGTTTTGAGATGTTGTATGTTTATTTTTGGTCATTATCAATTCATTTTAACTTAAATGTAATTCAAAGTTAACGAAAATGTTAAAGATATTTTTTAAACATAATACATCTTATGAAAATATTTTTATATGTTATAACTCGTATTATATATAGTCCTAACTTGTAAATAAGTCGAGGGACATCTGTATTATTACTTTTTTGTGTGTTGGGGGGGTAAAGTTGGCAAAAGCTGAAGAAGTTTGTACATGTTTACAGGAAAAATTGGTTGCAATTGATTTGCATAAATGACCCTTTTTTAGTAATTTTCAATTCATTTTCAGTATTAAATGTTGCTTGAAGTTAATAAAAAATAAGTATGTGCTAGATTTCTTTTTTCACCATTGCTACTAGTGCAGCAATAAAGACTGTACCTAAATTCCTAGACTGTCATAACATACGACTTCATTTCGCTGGGTAGTTCATTTCAAAGGCAAAAATGGCTGTCAAGTCAGCTTTTAAAAAATGCAGTTTCAAAACCAGATTCAGACTCCTTTTTCTTTCTCTTTGTCAAAATAAAACTGGATAGATCTTTAATGTTAAGCAAGAATCCTTTCTGTAAAGCAGCTGCAGTAAAAAAGAGGTGCTCATAGTATAATAAGAAAACCCATCATTGTTTGGCAATATTTGGGCTTTAAGACTGACTGCGATCAGGTGACTGATTTAAAATGGAGCCCTCAAGAAGGTTCAGAGAGGTGAAGGTGGCAATAAGGCTCCAGTGGCAGCGAACTGAGCCATTTTAAGCTGCCGATTAGGCTTGATGCGATGCATCTGTCATAAAAATTCCCGTTTCATTACTTTCAAATGTCATCACCAGTTATAAAGTTCTTTGAGGTCTGAGATATCTAATTAACATTTTAAAAGCTGAACTGGGTTATACACACCCATTTACAGCTACGTTTACTGCTCCGTTTCAAAACGGCTCTATCTTGTGAAATTCATTCTTGCATGAAGTTTCTCAGGAATCCACAACACTACCAGAATGAAATGAAATTAATGTTATATTCACTGACTGGAAGAAAAATCACACAAACATTACATATACACATACACACACACACACACACACACACACACACACACACACACACGCACACACATATATATATATAGTTGTTGTTTTTGCTATGCAGTCCATGTTGGCTCATGGCAATGCTGTGGATAGTTCCCCTGAATCGTGTTTGGTTTAAAAATCTTGAGTAGTAATTAATGTGCTGTATTGTGTTGAATATTCCCAGAAAAATTACATTTCATTATATTTCCAGCTGGCAACTCTGCCTTTTACTGCCCCAAAAGGCATATTAATAAGCAATGTTTTAAATAAGGCATTAAAATGACATCTTTCGAATTCGGTCAATTCGTCATCTGTTCCCACTTTAAAGGCTTTAGAAACTGTAATATTATTTAATTATCTATTTATCAATTTATTTATTTACTCTATCTATCTGTTGCTTATTACTCACTAATTCCCACGTTTATTTTTAGCTACAGCCAAATGCAAGGTTGCAGGAATCGTTCTTCTTTTGGTTAGATTTGTCAGCGAAAGAATTTTGTTACAAAAAAAACAAAATTTGTTTTGTTAAAAATATGCAAAATTATAAATAGTTGTTCAAAAACATCTGAAAAAGGTGCCTGGAACAACAAAAGCACATTGTTGCTATGTTGTGAATATGTTGTGCTATGTGTGGAAACTGACTTTCTTCTTCTTCATGAAATAACACATTGATACTGCGGTGCAGAGTAGTTGAACTGATCAGTCATGCAGAATTTCAGAATAATTGGTCTTCCTCAATGGAAACTTGGTGTGGCTAGAATGTAGAAGCACACGGCCACCCTGGCCTTGCCACCAAACAGGCAGTTGGTTATACTGGGAAGGGGCTCGTAAAACCTAACTATCCCACTTGTGGCAGTTTAACCGGCCGTTGATGCACGTTTGCTGAAGACTCTCGGCTCTCATAATGTCCCTTGAAGAAACCGCATTATTTAAACTGGACCATTTTGTTAATCTGTTTTCTCTGTTTTTCCTTTATTTTAGTGCCACCATAGGGCTGTTTCCAGTTTGACCCAAAAGTGTTTTTGCTTTGCTTCTTTCTCTGTTTCATTTTTCTTTTCCAAATATAATAACAGCAACCTCTCTATCTAGAAAGCTTAGTCTACTTGTTTGTCTGTCCGTCTGTTTGTTCTTTATACGTGGCTGTTTTTCAAGCCACTTGAGGTTTGGAACCCAGGTTTTTCTCACTCTAAGTTAGTTTTTTACAAATTCAAACTTCAGAAAGGCTGCTTAATATTTTGAAGCAGGAGTAGCAATGTCTCGTGCATCACATAGTGATGTCAGGCGCAGAGCATACAAACGTCACTTTGGCAGATTTTTTCACTCCACACACACATAAAACAGCGGCAGACACCACACCCGCTGCACACATGCTGACATGTGAGATGCAGACAGATTTTCATGCTCCACATTCAAACACACACGTGGACACAAATGGAACATGTTGCTGTAACTGCCATTTCTGTCAGCGCCATCCATGTGTTTGATTAAGGGAACCTGTAGCTACATGTGTGCAAACGAAAATATAAATATTAATGAAAACTGAAACGTAACAGATACATGCACATATGCGTGATGTTGCATACTTTAGTGAGGTCAGGGTATTAATGTTTGGTGATACATATTTAGTTTTTTCCAGTTGACTATGACCTGCGTCTGTCTGTGGTGTTTGCCTCTCCAACAGTCCTAAAAATACTTATGTACTAAACGCAACCACTTTAATGGTACAACAGTTTGGTAATTATATAACATGTTATTGCTATTTACCTTCCCACCCTTACACCTTTTTGACCTGGGCAGCACCGTGTAACTTAGTTAGTCATAACAATAATGCAAACTTTTAAAACTCACAGTTTGCAACCTGAAAGTTTTTGATGTTTTTTCTCCAACTACTGCTCCAGTGATTTTGACTAAAGTATTTAACCTAAATTGCTCTAAAAGTACATGCCATGTAGACACACAAAATACTGTGGCAGTGGGTAAGCAAAATATTAATATTAAAATTAAAAACCGTATAATAGTAAAAATAACGAATAGATAAAGACCTCTAGAAATGTACAGCATTCACTGGCAGTTATGCATTGGTTATACACTTCTGTAGTAACATTCGTCCCTAAGATGACCTCTGTTAACACCTAAAGCATCTACTTGACCTTTTTTGTTTGTGTGAAAGTACAACTGCTCGTGATTCTCCGTGCCTGGGACTAGAACCTGGCCTACAGTGACTTAAAATGCTCAAATGAGTGTATTAAATAAATGAATTGACCAGAAAAGTGCATGTATCCTTCAGAAATTGCATGTAAATATGCAGATTTTGCCTTACAATGTACAACTGGAATTTGACAAAAAATTTATAACAAAACGAATAATGTATATTCCGTGTCTTCAAAACAGCAAGAAATGTGCAGAAAGACTAGAAAAACGAGGCCTTGCGTTTCCAAATAAATGCATGAAGATAAAGTCATTCTTAGAACATTGTTCTGTAATATGTCACTGTCTGCAGGCGCATTTTTTATTGCAAAATATGTAATAAAAGGTTTTTCCAAAGCCTTAGATAAGAATTAATTTTAATGGCATTATGATTAAAAGAGGTTAATGTGTTCATGCCACCGCCTTCCTTCCTAAGTGAAGGAGATGCGTGCTCCGTTTTCTGGGCCGGCTGCTGCATATGCAGTTTCACGCGGCCGAATCACCTCTAATCACGAGCGACTGATGGGAATCGGATGCCTTTGATTCCGAAATAATGGGAACAGAGGCGACTGGTGAGCGATAAGAGCTTGTTACCCCAAGCTGGTCTCGTGCGTGGAGAGCACTGATGGGATTTTAAACTTTGTTTCGCCCCAAGCAACTGCCTTGTAAAAACTTAGGAAATTAAGCAAATCGATGGGCCTCAACTCCTTTGTGAAAGTGGACAAATTGCTCTTCCTGAACTTTCTCACTAGACAAACGTCAGCCTTGTGCAGCTTCCCTTCACTTCACATCTAATTGTATTAGGCACATTTTAGAGAAATATCAATGTCAAGAGCAGAAAAAATTAAAATAATAATAATAATAATAATAATTTAAGAACAGATTCTAGACATCTTCTGTGAATTGGCATCCTGTTCAGGTTAAAGCGAGTGCGTAAGTAGACAAGTGAGCCAGAGTAAATGGGTGAGTGTTAGTGAGTGAGTTAGTGAGGGAATGAGTGATATTAGAGCTGTTATTAAATAATGTAACTGTAAGTGTTTTACTGTTGCTGTTACACATGTCAAATAACCTGCCAGTAAACTGTTTTGTTATACTGGGCTTTAAGGTGGTCTTAACTGGTATTACACTATTTCCAAATATCCAGCATTATCAAACTGCCTGTGGTTTACAAACAATTAAGTTAAACAAACAAAGTAATCAAAAGTAATCCCTATCCAGAACAATAATTTTTTTAAAACATCTGAAAAATGTCATTTCTGTAATATCATCACTATAAGGTAACCTAATGTAATAAAGAAAGCTCTAGTTCTCCAAAGAATCATTTTGCTGATAAATAAAACAATATATTAGTATATATTAAATGCTAACTTGCTCTAATGTTAAAGTACCAAATGTGTTTTATTGCTTTAATAACCTGTTTATTTAAAGCTCTTTCCTCTTCCCCAGCATAGAAATGTGTATATTATTCATTATATGGTAATTAAACTAATGAATTCAAAATTCCCTTCATTAAATCACAAGTTAGTGGAGTCTGCTTTTTTTATACCTGCAAGATATGTTTCCTATAGTCGTGTAAACAGTCGGAAGTAAGAAACAACAGATCCTGGATCACCTGCAAGTAAAATGTGTCATCAGCTAATATCCATATGCTAAAAAAGTAAAATAAGATTTTTTTTAAGCTAGAGCAGCATAAGGAGCAGTCATTCAGCCATGTTTAACTGTCTGAAATCATATTCATAAATTAATGATCAAGTCAACATATTGCTGAATGTAGTCCGCACCCATGGTTCACTGTATGAACTGTAAAATACAGGTGAAACAACAGTATGACATTTGAGATAACTGCATTTGTGTGAGTCAGAGGTGGTGATAGGTCCTTCAGATCTTTTTACCATATTGGACATCCTTTAAACCTTTCTCAACCCCAGAGACATTTGCCTTTTTTCCACTAAGATTCATTTCTTGCTGGTATTTGCTTTGTTTTTTTTTTCAACTTTGGTTGACTTTTGCTCTTGGTTAAGTAGCTTTTAGCTCTGGTTTCATCCATCCATCATCTCTTTATACTGGTCAGGGTGTCAGTGGATCATAACCTATCCATGAATCACTGGGTACCAAGCTATGAAACCTACACCCCGAGTGGAACACTAGTCCATCACAGGGTGGACACAATGGGGGCACTTCAGGGTGACCAATTCACCTGAATTACATCTTTGGACTGTTGGAGGAAACCCACACAGCCGCAACGAGAAGGTCCAAACTCCACAGATGTCGAGTCAGATTTGAACCCACATCCAACCCCCCAGCAGCACTACCCCCTCCACCATGCTGCCACCTTTTCATACAACATCATATGTACAGTATAATATTATATTTTAAAAGCTGAATATTTCTGTGTCTTAGTATTGCCGGTATCAGTCTATTCAATAAACGATATTATTACAGTTTTTTTTAAAGAATAGCATTCCGCCTTAAACTAACCTTCCTTTTTCTATTCGGATGACTTATACAGAACGTTTGTAGAGAAGAGTAAGCATTAACGTTGCCGAATTTATTTAAGACAAACTTTGGTGATGCGTTTTGTTCCAGTTACAAAAAAGAAGAGCTAATGATCGCCTGTTAAGTGCTCACATAACCGGTGAAAATCACACTTTACAAGTCTTGGGAGACATTAGTGAAAAGCTTTGTGGTTGAGGTGATTTTAAAGTCCATCAGATGAAAGGTCCATCATTATTTGAGTAACAGCCCCTGGTCTGCAGTAAAGTTAAACTGCACTTGTGCAACCATGTCCTCACAGTTTCGACAGCTGGACAGAAACGGAAGAACTCGGAGCCTGAGCTTATCCCTGTGTGTCACACATTTTTTGAGTATGTACTTCTGGCTGCCATCGTCCTGTGATGGGGACACCCTGCTGATTGACATACTGTTGCCCTAGGAGACACCCTTCCCACTGGGAAAGAGATGCTGTGTCACGGGAGGCTCTTGATTATTTCAGACAGTAGCCAAATGAGGAGTGGATGTGGTGGCTTGCAATGGAATGATGTGACCCAGGTCATGGGGGAAAATGAGCTCCTCCTCATTATGAGGCATCCAGAACTTGATGCTCAGGGGCAGAGAGGCATCAAGGCTGTGTCTTAATAGATACCTTCCCGATTTGTCGAGATCACCACGAAGGACAGTTCATCAAAACAGATCAGATTCTTCCACCGTGCAGCTGGTTGTTGCCTGTTCTTCTTGAACATCTCGACAAGGAGATAAGTTATACCACTTTTCCCCCTCTGGCTGTTTTTGTTAGTAAACTCCACACTGCCTCAGTGCACTGCTATTTGGTTTTGTTACCTCACACTGCTGACTAATATGCGAGAGTCATATGGCTTCCAGCTATTATTGTCCTTCATTGAGGAAAAGTGTTCTTTCTGTTTCCGCACAAACGCGGGGCAACGGTGATATCAATGAATGCACAGTGATTTCCATATGCTTTGTCTCCACAGTGCTGCACAGGTTGTCAAGTCTCTTCTTATAATAACCCTTTATTGTTATGAATTGCACTCAAACATACATGATTAGAAAGCCAGCAGGAGATGCTCTTTTGTCGCATGCCGGATATCTAATTCGGGTTGCGTTCCCCCTTAAACTGTGTACATTGTTTTATTCACCTCCCTAAATGCGAGTCAAAAAGACGAAAAAAAAGCATATTCAACAAACAATACGTGACAGTGTTTGCTGGCAGTAGTGAAACAAAATATCTTGCTTTTAATAGCTTGTTGACAATTTGATGATTAAATAGTTTGTAGTTTTTTTTTCTGCTTGTTTGTTTCTTCTGGAGCAAACATTTGAGGGGATTGCCAGTGTAACTGTAGATCTATATATGTTCATGTATCCAGCTGATTTGCAAATGTACACAAGACAAGGATTTGCCATTGAACCCGAAATCTTAAAGATAAGTCGAGAGTAAACATTTACTTTAATTTGTTGGTAGCTGTTATACATAATCTCTCAGGGATTTTTAATGAAAGTAATCTTGCCTAAATTCTGTCAGTGTGAGTTGTTAGCTGAAGCTTTGAGTTTTTTTAAACGCATTACCCCTATTTACAAAAGCATCGCTAAATCATGAAAGAAAACAAACCTTCGGTGAAGAAATGATATGATAAATTGTTTAACTTACTGACACGACTGGTAGTCAACTATGAGTCCGTATGAGAAAATTAGACATTTTCATTTTGAACACTAGATCATTTTTGGCAGATAGTAAGTGTCATATTAACAGGTATCTAAGACACCTCATCTGGGCATGAATTCTACAAGATGCTAGATGTGTTGTGCAGGAATGTTGTAACAGCTGAAAACGAAGTGTGCGTCCAAACTGGAGGGCACTGTGCAGGTCACTGAAGTAGGGGAAATTCAATTTAATGTTCCTTATACCACTGAGTGACAACACACACCTCGCGACACAGTGCATTATAATGCTGGAAGTGTCCATCTGAGTAGATAAAATGTAGCCATCAAGGGATGAACTTGGACAGCAGTGATGTTCAGATATGCAGTGCCCCTCAGATGTTCCTCAGTGGGGATCAGGGGCCCTAAAGAGTGCAATGAAAACCTTGTCCACACCATCACGCTGTCACTACTGGCCCATTCTGTTGACACCAAACAGGATGACTCCATGGACTAATGTTGCTTGCACCAAATTCTAATCTGACCATCAGTATGATCCTGAATTCATCCAACTTTTTCCCACTTCTCAACCATCCAATTTTGATGCTCCTGTTCCCACTGGAGACAGGCTTTCTTTTGATTCTTTGCTGACAGCATCTTCAACTGACACCACCTTCTGCAGCTGTAGCCCATTCAAGACAAAGTCCAGTGGTGGGTTCTGAAAAGACATTCTGCACACCAGTGTTGAATTTGGATGCAATTTGCCTTGTTGTGTTGTGTCTGTTTGCTTGCACAGTTAACCATTTCATCCACAAGCTTTTTTATTCCACACCATCCTACTTTTTTTTGCATTTTGCACCATTCTTGGTAAACCCTTCAAACAACTGTGTGTGAAAAGCCCAGGAGCGATGCCTAGTGCCACCTAAGTGAACATTAACTGGAGTTTATACCGCAAACCACGGTCACTTGATGCATGGCTTTTTGGAATGTACAGTTGAAGTGAACATGGGGGTGTACCAAATAAACCGGCAACTCAGTGTATTCACACCGATAGCACATAGTAAGATATTATAAAGTTCATGTCAGCAGACATTAAATGAAAAACACAAACACTGCAAAACACACATATGACCAGGTCTATTATCTGGGTGCAGTTCCCAGATCCTTCAGAGCTTTACTTTGTTCAGTGTCCAGAAGGTCTGCTTGACCACTGCACCCATGTTTCCGGCCTTCCTTAATGTCTGCATAGGAGTTGGCCCATTTTCTACAGACTGTGAACTGAAACACATTTGCAGTGTGAGGGTCTGTGTGGGGTACGAAGTGGGCTGGTTTCACTGGCTTTGTGGTCAGTTGTTACATGTCATGCAGTGTTTGCATCAGCGTTGGATCACTTAGCTCTTGATCTCCCTCAAACAAATAGTGACCCAAAGCAGCTGGTGACCGAGTCTCATCATCCCACCTGCCACACACACTGTCTATTCGAGTCAGTCCTCCTGGAGGCATCAAAGGCTCCCAGTATTAAAAGTCTAGCAGTAAAGTGTCCGTTGAACTTGCAGTTTCAGGGAAATTTCTCATTTATGCTCCCCTTTTATGAGGGCAACTCAGTGCCTCCATATGTGATGATGCAGCCCTTTTTGTTTCTGGTTTCTCTGGGGAAAATGGGGCACTTGTGCCTCTTTGAAACAGAACAATAAAGCCAAATGCAGATTTAAAAAAAAAAAAAATACAGACACAACATTGCAGTGATAGAACTTGTGCCAGATTCAAACCACCATCTCTGGATGTGTGAGTTAATAATCATAACCTGGGGAGCCACCTTGCCATGACAAGTGAAGAAAATCGATTAACTTATCAAACCACTTTAGGAGATAATAGTTACGATTCAAGGGAAAAACAGGCTTAATTGGCACGTTTTAAGAAGCAGCATATGCCCTTTCTAGTTGGAGACCATCTGACATGGATGCTGGCGGGTGGCCGCTTACATTCGTCTCCATATGTAGATAACAGAAGGCTCATAGGCACACTGTCCTCCAGGTAATGAATGTATGCAAAAGCTCTGTGTATACAGACTAATGTTTCCTGACTTGTCCCTCCGGATTGGCCCCCCATTAAGGTATTCCTCGCAGCACCTGATGCACCTGTGCAAGAAGTAAGAAAAGGTCAGAAGTGAAACGCCGTGATTTCCCAGACTCGTCAGCAATGCTGAATGCTTTGCCATTAGCATGCCACCGTACACCCGGACGTTTAAGGTTACCCAGTCCTCGGGGAGATTTCTTCAAGGCAGTCGGACTTTTTGCAACAATTTTAATTAACGTAACTTTCCTTTTTAACTCGGTAAAACCTTGATTACGTGTGTGAGACTGCATCCGTGAAGACTTTTATAATAACTGGGAACGCAGGGGTTCCTGTAATATGATTCCACAGCCAAAGTGCACCTGTTTCCACAGTTGAGCTACAGACGGCACGCTGTTTGATCAGTTTCCCAAAGATGCAGATTAAATAAATACATAAATAAGTAAATCAGAAATGACCCCCGTTTTTACGGGAATAACGTCCAATACCTGGTTGTGCGGCAAAGGAGAGTTACTGAGTGCAAAGTAAATAAATAAACTAATAAAAAATGTATGACTTGAAGAGGCAGGTCATTCAAATACAAAAACAACGCTGATGCATCATCTTGAATAGAGTTTTTTGTACAACTGCCGTAAACGCAGAGGCTGATATTCCATGAATGGTAAGCAGGGACAGCAGGAAAGAAGAACAAATCTGCTGACTCCAGCCTATAAGAAATACAGTGCAATGGAAGCTGTCATTGGAGCTAAATGCTGTTAAATAAATGTGAGTTGCGCTTTCAGATTTAAGTGACATTTTGGAAGCATCTGATCGTGTGTGGGAATTAGCTGTGCCGCATTTTTTATTAACACACTCATTATAAGGCATTATTTTTATTTATTTGGTTTTATTTTTTGTGCCCTGTGGCATTTTTCTTAATGCTAAGTGTACCTAAGTCTGGAAAAGTCTCCAGCACTCTTGAAAATGTTCTCATCCTCAAAGTGAAATTGATAATATTATACATAAAGTCACAAATTAAATTATTTCACATTCTGCACCTCTCTGCTTGTATTCAGCTGGAGGCAGAATCATTTTTTTCCAGTCTGTTTTCCCTACAGATTTCACTTGGCCCAGTTTTAAATCTCCACCACCTTGAGGGTGTTATAAAGAATATTTACTGTACAGTGTTTAGACTGAAGTTAATATGATTAAATAATAAGCTTCAAATAATTAGCCAGTGACATAGACACCCTGATGCATATTTCATTCCTAACTGAAGCTCCAGTTCAACTAATAATGCAGCCAGAAATTGCACGTTGGTCATTTTTTCTTAGTGACTCTTAACATTAAATGCCAAGTTCCTTTGACTGAACTTGTGAACGTTACAGTATCCACTAATTTAATAAAATTATTTGAATACTTTAGAATACATTAATACGAAGAAATAGTTTACTGTGAAGTGTATAATGCATGAATATGCAGGAGTTGACGGTTAACACATTTACTGACTGTTTTGGTGCAGAGCCTAAGCACTTCTCAGCAAGGCGTGTTTGTGGTCCAGCTTCACTGAGTCATGGTAACTGACTGATTCATCTGAGCCGGATCTGGTCACGTATTTCATTTAGCTACCGCTACATTCAGGCAGGCTGTCCGAATAGGGTTTCGTTCATCATTTCATATGCAAATAACAAACACTCCGTCAAACTGTTCTGAATCCTCTGTGAAATGTCAGGATTCTACTTCATTGTTGGCAGCACTTGACACGCTGTGTCTTTCATTCTGCTTCATGAAACAGTGTTTGATCCACAAAAGTAAAACTGATTCATTTTTATTATTTCAAGTTGACTTTTTTTCATTATGCCAAAGCATATTTGTTAGAGAGGAAGCTGTGCGGAAGACTTGAGCTCTAGTGGCAGCATCTGTCATCTGCTGGGGACATGTTTTGTTTTGTCAGTTACAGCCATGGAGGCCAAATTTTCTCCATGTTTCCCATGCAAATTGTTGGGTCTGGACAGCATTTGCTACGTAATAATCTGCCTTCGTATTGATGCTTTTTGACTGAAGTTACAATAATTGCCGCTGGCCATACAAATATCAGTAATAACAATCATTTTAATAATAAATTAAAAGAAATTACTAATTTATACTAGTACTTCACTCAACTGTGCTACAGGGTCTTGACACAGCAGCCTTCAACTTACAGTGATACCTGTCTCAAGCAGTCATCTTAATCACAAATGTCTGTTTTTTTATCTTTGTATATTACTATACATTTTATTTCATTGTTTTAGTAGTAAAATAAGTGCTGGTGCTTCACAGCTGCTCCGGAGGATCAGATGTGAGTTTGCATGCAGCTTTTTCTAAGGGGCTCTGATTTCCTCTTTAAACTCCAAAGATATGCTGCGGGTGAACGGATGACTGTAAAAGGCCCCTAGTGTGTGTGTGTGTGTGTGTGTGTGTGTGTGTGTGTGTGTGTGTGTGTGTGTGTGCCTGATGCACTGGGATGGACTAGTGTCCCGTACAGTCTATACCCTGTCCCGTGCTCTATGTATCTGGAATACATTTTGGACCACCGTGACTATACTTTAGTGAAGAAGTTACCGATAATGGATGGGCAGATGGATTTCATCAGCAAAATAACAGTTCATATGTTGTATGTCACATGTACACGTGTGAAAACTGAGCTTTAAAAAAACATTTCCAAGTGAAGGTGTGTGACAGGGATCAAAAACAGAAAAAATGGGTTTGAACTTGATGCTCAGTCAGTCCTTTTGCAGAATGAAGACTAAAGCACTTAATTCACTCTCACTCACTCACTCACTCACTGAATTCACACATTTACTCACCCACTGAACTGACTCAACTCACTCACTCACTCAATCACCCACCATCCCACCCTTGTTAGCCACTTTCCCCAGTGTGAGTTCTGGTCAAAGTCTGGCCCCTTTTCCAGAAGCACAGGGCACAAGGGTGGTCAGGGTACAACCTAGATGAGACCCCAGTCCATAGCAGATAGTATAGAACGACAGAATACAGTAATTCAAGTACATTACTGGAAATTGATTTGTCGGTCTGCAG
This sequence comes from Arapaima gigas, assembly GCA_900497675.1. Lineage (NCBI taxonomy): Eukaryota > Metazoa > Chordata > Actinopteri > Osteoglossiformes > Osteoglossidae > Arapaima > Arapaima gigas. Next base: position 46,434 of record UFQX01000724.1, on the reverse strand, counting down.
GAATTTCAGTACTGCTCAACACATCTGGAGGTATTAGTCACATAGTTAAATTTCTGCTAACAACTGCTGTGATTTATACTGGTTGCTGTTCTGGCGTTAACTGCAGCAGTTCTTCATCTACGACATTATTGCTATTTTTACTTTTGAAAGTGCAGCATGTATTGCGGCTGATCATATGTCCTCGTATTCATTTCTGTCAAATGAAATAATAACATAAAATCATAGTGATGTTGGTCGTGAGCAGGTGGGATTCTGTCGTCACCTGCNCAAAGTCTGGCCCCTTTTCCAGAAGCACAGGGCACAAGGGTGGTCAGGGTACAACCTAGATGAGACCCCAGTCCATAGCAGATAGTATAGAACGACAGAATACAGTAATTCAAGTACATTACTGGAAATTGATTTGTCGGTCTGCAGGAATTTCAGTACTGCTCAACACATCTGGAGGTATTAGTCACATAGTTAAATTTCTGCTAACAACTGCTGTGATTTATACTGGTTGCTGTTCTGGCGTTAACTGCAATTTCCCCAAATGCTCTTTGATTCCTTACAGACAATTGCATCTCTTAAATTCACTTTTGAAAAGTATGTTAGTTATGTATTTCTGTTGCACAACGTGGAAAGATTCTCAGCATGTGATTCTTGTCCTTTCTGCAGGTCATTCTCATGCTAACCAAGCTGTTTGACTTCAACCTTGGCAGTGTGACAGAGAGCTCCCTGTGGAGGTATGAAGAAAGGTTATTTTCTTGTTTCAAATTCAGTGAAAACATAACATTATGTCCAGCTGACTGTTGCAAGGTTTACACCTCCAGGAAAATTTGGGGAAGAAAAAGTGGGATCACACCTAAAATATGGCAACACATTTTCTGTTTAAACTCTTGAATGCTTTTAGAAAAACAGAATAAAATAAAACACCATAAATCTGTTTCAATCATTTGCATACATTTGAACAAGTGAAATNAAACACACTGTACAACTCTGGGTTTGGAATATTGAAGTGGTTGTTTTTGTAAATTTAATCCATATGGAATGTAGTTTTACCGATTTAGTGCTGAGCGATCACTTATTTTTTCTTTTTTTTTTTTTTTTTTTTTTTTTGCAGAATTGTTTTTAGTCAGTGTATAACATATCCAAAATATTTTTTCATTAAACACATTTCGAGGCACTTTGGGACAGCAGCTGCAGTAGAAATTTGCTGACGGTGTGAATTACCTTTAATGACTTTATGATTTAACAAAAGAACATCACATCTTTACCGAGTGATAACACACAAAGGTCCTTTCAACAAGCGTCGTTCATTTTACCCGGATCAGATAGTCTGTTGTTTTGCACAGTACAGCTGTCGGTCCCTCTAGTTGGGGGTTTACGTTCTGCACCTCTAAAATGAAGGAAATAAAGTAGAAAGCCAGTTATGGACTGAAAAAGAGGGTCTATAGCGTGAAATAATTCAATATTGATTTTCAGCTGTTTTGAAACTTTGCATTTTGCATAGATTGAAGGCATTCAGTGCCCTGCAGCACATGTCCCTCTGACCACTACAAGTCATTATTGACAGGCGGTGATAGATTTACTGTACCAGCTATTGCCCTGAGCCCCTCTCCTTTCACAAGCTGTTGAAGCTGACTTGAAATGTCGCTTCCAAAAGTCTCCTAGAAAGTCATTTCATCATTATGCATCCGAATGACTTGGTTTTGTGCATTTTTACAGGCCAAGTCTCAGTGGTGTAAAGATGATGCCAGATTACAGTGCATTCAAACAGATCCAAGATTCAGACTTAAACTTTCCCAGTTGTAATCATGAACTTCATGAAAAATGTTCACACTTTTTATCCAATGTACATAAAATGACATATTTAAAGATCCCACATATGGGCTGTGCCCAAAACTAAACACCAACCCAGGGTCTGTAGGCTGTTTTTATCACACTTTCTAGGTCTGAAGGCACTTTTAAATTGTTGAAGTATATGATATAAACACATTTATAATTTAACTGTATTCACATGGCATTGATGCATATATTCAGGTCGTTCCATTGTTGCCATCCCAGCAAACAAAATGCGATTTTGCCTTTGTTCTTGTATTTATTATTAAAATAAACATTGGGTGGCTGGTTTTGTTGTGTCAGATCTATTTAAAAGGACTGCAGCACAGTGGCAATGACCTCCCTGGTGTAGCACAGACATGTGAGCTTCAAACCCTCATGCATCATCATTATTTATTATTCAGTTCATTCATTAAAATAACAGTAAAAAAGTAAAAGAGCAGCAGTAAATTTTAGAGGCTCAAAGCTGTGCTTGTTTTCCTTACATATTTATTACAGAAAAGCAACTCGACCAAAACTGCAGTCTTCAGTTTTGAGGGAGTTTGAAATATATTAACAGGTGAGAGTTGGCAGCATAAATTTGTGTGACAAAACTTTACATTGAGCTGCCAAATAGCAATGTTGAAGTGTGTAGAGAAGTTCTGTTTTTGAACAGATCTCAAGGTTGTCTTACAATAACCAAACAACAACAACAACAACATTGTTGTTGTTGTTGNCAAATAGCAATGTTGAAGTGTGTAGAGAAGTTCTGTTTTTGAACAGATCTCAAGGTTGTCTTACAATAACCAAACATTGTTATTATTATTATTATTATTATTATTATTGTTATTATTATTATTATTTGAGCCATTTTATTTACACATTATTCTTGTAATTTTTTTCAGTGTTGCTCTGTATATTATTACCAAATGTGTCATATAATCTATTTGACCCTGTAGGTTTGGAAACAATTGTTTCCTGGCCACTTGATTCAGGTGTTATTTGTTTAACCATGTCTGAGATAATGATTCTTATTCAGTCTAGATTATTTATGACTATCTATATTATAGCCAGATATTAACCTTAATAGCAGAAAAAAAAATCCACCGTGCTGTGTAGTCGTGCAGTGTGTGTTCAGTATCTAAGGAGCGGTTGATAAATTGAAGTCAAATGTGTTGTTCAGGCTTCAGTGCACAGGCTCAAATGTGGAGGAACATTCTGATAAGCCTTTTTCTTTTTGTGTAGTCAGGGTATCCTTGACTTGAGCGAAACAGCTAAATCCACCTCAGGCTAAAGGTTAAATAAGTTCATGGAAGCAAAGGAAAGTGATGATATTAGGCTATTAGGGTGAAAAAGTGCTATGTACTTTCAGTTCATTTGCAAAGTCTTCACTTTTAAGGCAATAGAAATTTAATCTGTGACATTTGATCTATACTGTGTTTATTTTTTGAATTAGAAGCAAAACTATTTATTATAAATTGTATGTTAATAATATAATATTATATCATTAATATACAATTTATTATATAATTATAATAATATTGTAATATAATATATTATATGCAATATAGATATTTCAATATTATATATAAATTATACATTGTGCCCAGATCCCTGCTTCATTTATCTTCATTATAAGGCCACTAGCTGGGAAGAGGGTTACAGATACAGGTTCTGTGGGATAAGCGTTGACTTTGTATACTTATATTTCACTTTTTTGTGAACATCTTGTTGTGGTTATTATAGTACCTGAATAAAAACAATAAAGGTGCCTCTGAATTCATTTTCAGGTGCTTAATGTAATTCCGCAACCCTTCAGTATCTGAACCCTCTGTGTTTGAATTTTTACTATAATACAGCAATTATTCTGTATCTGAACCCTCTATATCTGAATTTTCTCTATCACATTTTAATGAAAATTAATACCTATCAGTATACAAGTTAGTGTCATATTTTTTTCATTTTCTTTTTTTTTTTTGTTTGCTTTAGTGATGAGTAACAGTTTATTATTTTGAAAGGTGGTTATGTTTGCAGGTGAAATGTCCAGATCATTTATCTTAAATAAATACAAACTTGTAAGAGTAAAGGAACAACACTCTGGTCTACATGATAATTATTCCCCGGGAGACAAGTGTAATCTGAGGATTTTTTAAGGATGGGCCACAAGTCTATGAGATCACTGGTGAACCAAGCTACATCCCTCCTGGCTTGTGAGCCTTTCTCACTTCTAATTGAGAATAATAGATGGAGGATATTATTGAGCAGCTCTCCCCAAGGTTATCCTGGGCATTCACTTAGCCGCACACTTTTTTCCATGACTTCTTGTGTTATTCTCATGGCATTTTGTGGTGGTGCTGGAAAATTGAATTCACTCAGATGGCCTGAAGCTAATTTAGTTTTACTTTTGGCTGATATTTGGCATTTGAGTGACTGTATATTAATCACTACAAATAGTTGATTTTTTTTCCTGCCGTTTTTCCCCATTTCGCAGACAGAAAACAAGGACAGGGACAAAGAATCCAACTTAATTCTGTTGATTTAAATGTCTTTAAAGGATGTCATGTATGGGCTCATGTTTCTCCATGCTTGTTATGGCTTTAGTTATTACAGAAAATTATTACTCATTTAGATTCATGACAGTGGAAATAATGGAACAATTTCTTATAATAATTCAATCAAAGCCTCATTACAGTGGCTGGGAGGCTTGAAATAGAAGTGACTGGACAGCCATGTGGAAAAGCTGTGGCCCTAAGTATGATGCAGAAAGACAAACTTGGCTTCACTTTTGCCTCCGTTGGACGTGATTTGCAAAAATGCAAGGCATCCTTCTTTTGGCCATGTAACCACAGCAAAAATTGACCTGCACTTTGCTTTTTTCTTGTATCACTGTTGAAAATGCTTGTTAAAAACACTGGACTGAAGAAAAAAAATATTATGAAGTCAAGGAAATGCTGTGAGCAAATATTTTCCCTCACAGTTTTGTTGCCGCTGGATGAAAGTCAAACACAAAGAACTTCACCGATGAGGTCATGGCTTAATGGCATCAAGCCTAAATTGTGGAGGGAAGAAGGTGTCAGTATTTGTACCTACGAAGCTATGAAATTAAAAATAAATAAGTGCAGTACTTTGTCCACTTAGAGCAGGGGTATTAATCTGTTATTTGAGGCTTCAATTTTACTGCTTTTGACAGCAGCCTGCAACCTTGACTCAGTTTTTTTTTTCACCTGTTCACCATTTTCACCAACTCTGTAACTGACGAAGCTTCTCAAACATAAGATCCTCCAAAGTAAACCCCGACTCTAATTTCAGTCCCTCAGATCAACACTGATGAAACTACAGCAGTTAGGCTACAAAACTACGTTTTAATGTCATGGCAGAGAGCCATTTAAACAGTTCATTGATGGAATACATAAATTTAGTAAAAATCTACATGGCTAATTTTGTTCCATCACCCCTAGGTAAAGGGAGATTTTTTTACATATTAAATATTTATACATTGTTTACAAAGTATGTTGTATATCAAACCTTTTTACCATCTGCATTCAATTTCCCTGCATAACAGAAAAGTGCTAATAAAGGCTATAAATTGGGTGAACAGGTGATTATAAATTGACTCATTTGATGCCATAAAAGACACTAGATTTGACAAAAGCTAAATGTTGCCATATTATATATTATACGACTGTATGACAGCTGGTTTGTGGAAAAAGGTGTGTGTGTGTGTGTGTGTGTGTGTGTGTGTGTATGTANCATTTGATGCCATAAAAGACACTAGATTTGACAAAAGCTAAATGTTGCCATATTATATATTATACGACTGTATGACAGCTGGTTTGTGGAAAAAGGTGTGTGTGTGTGTGTGTGTGTGTGTTCTGTCCCTCCAGTTTGCCACAAATAGTTTTATTGGTTCATATCTGAGACGCCATATATACATAAAATCTCTGCAAATGCACTGTAGAAGGATAAAGAACAGGTTTATGTTTTTAAAATGACACTGGATGCTGGCACTTTTTACAACATGTTTACACAGAACTGCCCTTTTGTTCATGTTCATATGATAATAAAAAGGTAGGTAGAAAAGGTAGAAGTATCATTTTCAAAACACCATTATTGTATCGCAATTTGTTCAATACCTGGTCATTTGCTCTTATTTATAATATAGGCATTGATCACAGTTCTACATGACTGCTTCCTTCAGGAACTAAATGACAGCTGATTTAAAATTCTAAAATCAGAATTTCCCTCAAGTGTATCGAAAGAGATGAGTTCTGTTTTCACCTGAGTGCAAAATTTGATGTGCCAGGTTGGATTCGAAAAAGAAAGACAAACAGAATCCAGGAGTATTTCCATAATCAAAATATATATTTGTCATATAATATCATTTGCCAAAATACAAATTGAACGTTTGCAGATTAGTCTGTTTTAATGGCCAGTCATGCCACTTCTCAGTGTTTTACCAAAAGTAAACAGTAATATTTAATATTTGTGTGTCAATGATGCCATTTGATAGTTACAGCAATAACAGTTGCTGGGCAGTGAAGAGGAAACCTGTGTATTGTTTTATTAACATACAAGTTTAGAAACACCTGTCTACCAACCAGAACCAATAATTAATTGGGAAATAAAAGTTGCCTTAGAAATGCTATCAGTTACAGTTATACTTGTTTTATGTAACAAAGCTGCACCAGGTAAGGAAATATAATGAAACTTGATTCCTTAATACTTAAAAGCAGCCTTTGTAGTTTACTCATAAAAAGAGTGGTTGAATTTTATATATATATATATATATATTTTTTTTTTTTTTTTAAATTAATCGATTATTTTTTGCTTGTTTCCTTCTGTATTGCATAAATTGATGTGCAAATGGGTTGCTGGCAATACAGGGCAGGTACATCTATTAACTAAGTGCTGATAAACTACTCATTTCAATTTAAATACGTATCAGACACTAATCCACGTGTCACTCATGCAGACTAGAACCACATTTTCACACTGAAAAAAACATTTATGTCTTTTTCCAGCACTGGGTAAAGGCCTTAATGTGAATATGCAGTATATGAACACATTAATATTTATTATACAAAATTGCACCAGGGAAAAATCAGCCTGTTTAAAAATGTAAAATGTGCTATCATTTGGAAAGTAAATCCATGCTGTTATCAAAACATCAGAGTCACGGTTTATCTTCTGCATTTAAGTCATTTTGTGTAAAATGTCACACGTGACAACTTGAAAAAAGGGAGAAGTCAAAGGCACAGTGTTTGTAAATTGATAACGCTGTAAATATTCCCTGGTACATGTATCTTATACAACTTTTATCTCAGAAACCCAACTGATTAGCAAAAACAGAAAATTGAAAGTTACTTTTATTAAGCCAAGCTTACAAAGAGTTGGACTGTTTCTGTTCTAGTGACTACATTTTGTATGAACTTTACAATCCAAATATAGCTCCAATTAAGTCTCTTAAATCTGAAGCTGTTATGCATGATCTGTCTAATATCAAAAGTAAATCAGTGAGTAGTAAAATATCACGTTTTATCAATAAAGTCCACAAAAGAGTGATAAATAGCACAACGAAGTTGAACAATATACCCCTGTCCTCATGTCAGTGCCCTCGGTTTTTAAAGTGCAATTATTTTTATGAGATTGAAATATCCAGAGAATGGTTGTGAATTTCATAAATGCAGACTTTAATAATACATAGTGGACGGTAAACAAGATCTGAAATGTGCTGAAATGCAAACATTCAAAGAAGGAAATAAATGTCCCTGATATGTAAAATTAAAAATGTGGAAATGAAAATAAAATGCACACTACCCTTGTGTGGAGTATGTGTGTGTGTGTGTGTGTGTGTGTGTGTGTGTGTGTGTTTTAACTGATGTAATTCATTAATAGATGTAATTCTCAGCATAAACTAAATCAGCTAGAAAGAACAGCAAAGTATGGTCGGGTTCACCTGTCATCTCACTGGTTTCTCGAAGTAAGACAGGAATCATAATTTTAGATTAGCATGGATTTTTATTGCATCTTGAAATTATCACATATTATTATTATACATTATTGGAATTATAAAATGGACAGTACAAAGCAAGATGAATGCCCTTCGGCTTTATTATATTTCTTCAGTTAAGCAGCAGACACTGAAGCCCAGGTGGCAGGATCTTAAGCTTGAAATCTAGGTCTCAAATTTGTGGGTTTTCGGAGGTCCAGCAGACGAGGTTGAAACTGTGAGAAAGAAATTTTTTCTCCTTTGGGACTAGTTGTCTTCACAGAGCAGAAACTGGGTAAAAAATGTTCAGCTCATTACTTTTATATCAGATTTGGATTGATTGCTGTTCTGTTCCATTCAGTATTATTCTTATTCTTATAACTGTAGCTACAGCTGACCAAAAAGTATATTCACATATTAGTGTTACCAGTTTTTGAAAAGGTCATGTATTGGCCTAATAGATACAAATATCTGTAGACAGCGCAAGCAGAAATTGTTCATATTCATGCAAATATCTTGAGACAACACATAAACAGAATCCATTAATATTCATTATCTATATTGACAGTTGACATTAGAGGCAGTTTTTAGATTATAACACTGTTCATACAGCAAAGTGCTCCATGGGTCTTGTTTTTACTTGTAATTTTCTGCTTGCCAACAATCTTGAGGGTTTCTGCATTTATGCTGCATCGATTTACAGAAAATAGGAAGAATTACTTAATTTTCTAAATTTGCTTAATAATGAGTAAATTGTAAAATATGCAAATGCAATATTTTTCATTAAATCTCAATTAAATTTCAGGTCAACAGACTATGGAACAACATATGAGAAACTTAATGAGAAAGTTGGAGCAAAAACCATCTTGAGCTACTTGTATGTCAGTCCCAACAACAAGAGGAAGGTAAGATCAAGTTATTCAACTCTTCCTTTGTTCTAAGCCTATGGTTGTATAGAACCTGTAAAGAAAATGCCACAATATGAGCAACATGTGTTAGCAGGAATATTATACACACACACACACACACACACACACACACACTGTGCAGAAGTCTTAGGCATGCAACTTCAATGTCCGTTGACACACACACACACACACACACACTGTGCAAAAGTCTTAGGCATGCAAGTTCAATGTCCGTTGAGAAGTACAGGTAGATTCTTATCTACCATCAGGGAGGTTTCTCATTGGTCCCAAATTCATTGTGCAGCCAGAGAATGACTTCAAACACCCAATCTCAGTCATACATAACTATCTTCAGCAAAAAGAAGGAATCCTGCAACAGATGGTCTGGTCCCCACAGAGCCCTGATCTCAACATGATCAAGTCAGTCTGGGTGGACATGCAGAGACAGTCAAAGTCTGCAGAAGAACTGTGGCCAGTTCCTCAAAATGTTTGGAAGAACCTACCAACCTCTACCTTAAACTGCATTCAAGTTTGCACAAGAGAATTGATGCTGTTTTAAAGGCAACGGGTGGTCCCACCAAATATTGATCTGATTGAGGTTTTTAGAAGGTTTATTAATAAGTATTCATGGCATTATTTTTGGAACCATCCTCGCTTTATAGCATTTTTCCCTAAGATTTTTGCACAGTACTGTGTGTGTGTGTGCGCGCGCGCGCGCGCGCGTGGGGACACAATATTCAGATTAATATATGCATGTATGTATGGAATGCTGCAGAATTCCTGCTAACATGTTGTTCATTCTGGCATTTTCTATGGATCGGCGATGTTGTTAATCGTGTAGGTATAATCTGCTAAACGTAGAGCAAACTGCGCGCAGTCATCCGGTACAGCGGAGCGAAAACAATGTGATCGCCGCGTCTCGGTGTTGATGGCGGACGGAGTGCGATGTTAGCGAGGAGATGCGGGCGACTCCTGCTGCACCAACACTTATTTAATACCGTGGTAATAATTTATGGTGCAGCTGAGACACAGCACACGCTGAGCGGAGCTGTGCTGCGCTGGCAGGAAGGCGACACTTGCACTCAAGTCAGACCCGTGGGACGCCTGTAAATCACAACATTAACGGGGTAATTTTACCGTAGCTAAGGGATCTATACGGAGAGAACAACCATATGGTCTTCCAGGGAGGGAGAGGCAGGTTCCACAGGACGGGGATTTGGAGCGTGTTTCATAATTGACTAGACAGGAAAAGTCATAGTGCAGATCATGAGTTTGAGAGAGAAAGTACAGATGTTGCAAAACGGGGTTTTTGTCTCGAGTCCTTTGACAGACAACATAGCTGAGGTGCTTTTGTGACAGACGCGCACCCTGCTTTCTTCTAATGGGAATATTTTTTGTAGCGCAGCTGCGATGCCTGGACTGCAATATTTATGTCGACAATTTATACATTTCACAATGGCAAGAATTCAGTGAAGTGCGGGAGAAAAAGACCAAAATTAAGCAAACACTGGAATAATTTGGAAAAGACGATATCGTATTAAACAGTAAAGCGTGACAGTTTCACGCCAGTAAGAAGACTTGCGTTTCCTTTTTATTAGGTGGGACTCTGAAATAAACATTCTCCTTTTTGTTGTGCACGGAACAAAGAAGATGTATAATAGCTCACATTCTAAATTATGCTGATAAGTACAGCAGCGCTGCACGTTTAACTTCAGCTACAAACAGGTTTATCCTCAGTTATGCGGAGACATCTGCTGATGCCCGCAGTACAGCTCAGACACAATGGTGGAGCACCATAGCTGGAGAGGATCATTATTTCCAGCGAACAGCTTGAAAATAAACAGCCGAGCCATTACGCTTGACACACACGGAGAAAAGAAGTTCCAGACTGAAGAGAGACAGGAGGAACAAAGAGAAAAGCAGATGAAAAACTACGCGGACTCTTCTCGCGCCTTGAATTTCAAATGACATTAGCATTGCGCTTTGAAGGTTTATGCTTTTTTTTTACATTTCTGTTTTTGCTTCAGTTTTTTAAACATTATTCTTGGTCATTGTTTCTTCTTCTTCTTCTTTTCTTCCATGGTACTCGGTATACAAGCATCTTCGCCCAAATACGATTAAGACTTGCAAGGTTTAGGCTGGAGCTTCAGTCACGTGGGTGGATATGACTTTAGACCCGACGATCTTCCCATTTTATTTAAAGCCTTCTACTGACCCGTTTTCTTTTTGTTCCGCTTTTTGACACCTTCGCACGACTACTGTGTAATTTCTTCCACATGTAAAAAAAAAAAAAAAAAAACATAAAAAATATTTGACATTTGTTTCAGAGCCCGTTGAAAGCCGTGTAAATTATATCAGCGATTAACATCACTTTTATGCTGTACAAAGCAAGCAGAAAGAACTCAGTCAAACTTTAAACGAGAGCTCAAAGTGCATGTCTGTGGATATTCATTTTTATGGTAGAAGGATGCCAAAAACACGGGTTTTTTTTAGTGGAAAACAGGTGGAAACGAGCCTTTTTAAACACTCTTAAATCCTTTTAACTTTTCCACTGGGCTCAATGGGACTCAATATCCAGCTCACTATATCCGAATTTTCTCTATAACGGCTCTTGAAAATGACTACCTAAATATCGCTATCCTGAACGGACAATTTGCAATTTGCTGCAACGAGTTTTTATCCAAAGCTTTTCTAAACTACTACAAAATGAAACATAAATAAAAATTTTTTTAAAAATTATATATATAAACAAATAAATACTATAAAGTACTGGACAGTCTCCTATAATAAAAAATGTATGCGTTATAATAAACTGAACTGCATACCGTCAGGAATTTATGTGATGTTCTAAACCTGCAGGCGTTGGTGTTTCAGCTGTTTCCGCTGCTTTTCTTGTAACTTTCTTTCTTTTAAAAGCGTTTGCAAATTTACAGTGGTTTTTACCCGGCAAGCCGGGTTATTCAGACAGCAAATCTTACAAGCCACTCTGCTTAGCTTCATTTTTGAAAATCTATTTGTTTATTTAAATGCTGGTGGTGGAACTGACATGCAAAATGTGATGTACTGCACACACTGCAGGCGGTATAAACATGCAAATTAATGACCACATTAAATGTTTTCTAATGAGGCAACTGGTGTTTACAATGTTTATCAGGCTTAACTCAGGGGTTCACAGTTATATAGGTGTTTTCCGATGGGCTGCGACTGCATTATTTATTTATTTCCCCCCATTTTAAAATAATGGAAAACAAACAAACAGTATCAAAATTTGGTATCCGATGCATTTTCAGGGATGAATTAGATTCAGATATTGAGGAATTATTGTACTGGATGACCACATATTTCAGACGCTTAAACATCATTAAGTCATTCCAGTGTTTTCGTGTGTTGTTGTATTGTATGTCTTCATTGTCCAACCTGATGTGGAGATATATCCCCCCCAAACATTTTGTTATGGATACAATAAAAATTAAGCAGGTGATTTAAGACGCTTTCAAATTTTTTTTGAGATTACTGAAATATTAATGGAAGATTAAAAAAAAAAAAAAAAAAACAGTCGGAGTGATGCAGCTATGGCTTGGTGAAACTTTTCATTTTGATTCTGTTTCTGATGGATCTGTGTTCTCCTGACCATGTGTCACAGGAGCAGTCAAAATGAGCCTTGAGAAGGAGCTGATCCACACTTGAGCGAGACAGCTTTTTATAGCTCTCTAGCAACCAGCAACCATGAAAATACCTTTGCAAAAAATGCTGCTGAGCACAAGAGTAGTACATTTTCCTCTCTGAAATGTGCTCTGCAATGAGCAGCATGTGCATGTAATAGTAATGCAACAGAAATGAACAAACTAGGAGGGAAAATGAACATCTGTCAGCCTTTAGGCAAAATTTAAAATTTTTCACAGGATCAACAATCTTCAAATGAGTTAAAGTAAAAGCAGGAGAACAGTGTGGGGGGGGGGGGGTAATTATTTTTAGTACAGATATAACATTCAAACTCTATGCTTTCTGGAGGAAAACCTCAAGTCTCCTTCAATGATGTGATATTTCAGGAGAAAACTGATCATCGACATGTTGATCCTTGACAAGTGCGGATGCATTTATAACCAGGAAGTTTCTTGAAGTATTTGCATGAAACCCAGTGTTATTTTGCATATGTGCCTGTAAACTTATTTATATGTGCTAAAGCAATGGGGGTTAAGTGCCTTTAACACGACTGCAGTTTCCCACCAGGGAAATACTGTATGCTTAAATGCAGTATGTTAGCTGTTCCCAGAAAGGTGCTTCAGTTTGCAGCTTGGATGTTGGAACATATGCTCTAGACACAGACTGAGGAGTTCAGGTTTTGCTTCTCCTTACTCTGAGGCTCATAGTCTGAGGAAGTTCTCAGAGAGAAGTGGATCAGGAAAGGTCTTTGGTTCTCTGTGTTGCTCCAGGGGAAGTTCTCTTACTGTGGACAGAAGGAGACTAAATAGAGGAGTCATGGCAATGAGGTATTTGTTGGGAGTAACTAGGTGTGTGTGTGTTAGGGCTGGCAAGGTGTCCAGGTGTAGATGTGTCCAACATTCCCTATACGGTGTGAAGAATTCTGTGTGTATCGGTGATGGCTGTGACTGTGAAAAGCTTTTCAAAATGTGTATGTGGTTGTGAAAAATCCTGTTCAATACACCTGTGTGTGAAGAGTCCTGTGCGATGTGTGTGTTCTCTGTTTCCTGCATTCCCCCCACCACTCCAGGATGAATTCACAGACAGTCCAGGTCATACCTGGTATGTCAAAATCTCGTGACCGCCTTTGTGAACTAATGACCATACTTTACTGGGCACCCCAGGTAGGTCTGAAAACCTCCTATTAAGAACCGAGGAACTAAGTTATTTCTCAATCAAACAATATGGAGAAGAAATTTCACAATGTTCACAAGCAGGTGGTGAAAATTATGGCCATTAAGTGAAACTTGATCTGCTGGTAACTTTTTTGTATTTTTGCATGTTAAATGATAGACTGTATATTACAGTGCCCACAGACATGGGTGAAGAGCAAATGCAGTTACTCTTTCCACAAAGCCGGCAAAAAGCGTTTCTTTCAAGTGGCTTAGGTCCCAATGGTAGGACTCCTGGGAGAAAATAAACCCTTGTGCCACTATGAGACCTGATTTTCCTGGCCTGGTTCTGAGATGATGTCCAGTGTTGGTGTGTGGAACATCATCAGGTCTCAGGAGCCCTGCTTCAGCATCTCCTTCTGAAGGAGGTTAATTCTGAAGCATGTGACCGCAGACCTCATGAGCCTGTTAGAGCAAAGTCTGCAGGACAACCGCTTTGTGTTAGTGATTGAAAAGCATTTACCCCAATTCCCAAAATGAGTGGCACTGCATAACACAAAACAAAAACTTCTGCAGATACTCTGTTTTGCATGATTCTTATGTGAGGATCCCCATGGAGAGTTTTACTACTAGAGGACATTCTTCATGTCCAACACTCTGAAAGACCTGTGCCCCAACAGATAGGATTCAGGGTCATCATCAGGAAACACCATTGACAACCGCCACCTTTCGCCATCCAGTGCATGATGAACAGGACTATCATGTCCATGACGGTCTGAGATTCTTTCTTCTCCACTATTTGTTGTTACTACAGGATAAGAAGGTGGAGCAGAGGTGTGTCGTGTGGTGGTCAGATCAGTGTTGTCCCAGGATATGGCACCACTGTGACCACAACGGTTTATGGGACACGAGGACACAGACTGAGGAGTTCTGGTTTTGCTTCTTTTTATTCTCAAGCTTGTGGGTTTGGGGAAGCTATAGGGGAAAAGTGGACCAGGATGGGTGTCTGGTTCTATGCATGTTGCTACAGGAGAAGATCTAGTTTGAACCAAAAGGAGATTTAAATAGGGGAGTTATGGCAATTAGGTGTTTGTTGGTTATAAGTAGGGGTATATCTTAGAGCTGGCATGGTATCCAGTAATGGTGTCCATATACGGCTGTATGCCATTTCATATATGATATGAACAGCAGTGGAGTGTTTGAGTGTGTGTGTGTGTGTGTGTGTGTGTGTGTGTGTGTGTGTGTGTGTGTGTGCAATTGTGAATAGTCGTGCACCATGTGTGTTCTGTCTCCCCCGAGTGCCAGTCATACAAACCTTTTGAAACAATTAATATTAAATTTGTATATATTTTAAAACAGCACCTTTAAAAGCTACAGAAGAGAAACGCTTTAACACATTTTTTTAGTGCCACAAACAGAGTGTCACGGGATCATATGCAGGACTGCTTTCAGTGTTGTAATAAATGTCTGATACCAAATTTAACTGTCGAGGATCTTAATTAGTTTTTATCTTGAAAGACTTACTGAACGTGTCCTATTTTCAAAACTTTTGTAGGATGTGTACAAGTCATTGCTTGTTAAATTTTATATTCCAGTGCTTTCATTCTGAGATGAGACCTTTGATTGGTCTTCCCAAGCCAATTGGTGACATTTACTGTCCTTTCAAGATGACTTTGCCTTTCAACAACCAGATATTGTCCCTCTTTCACTAACCTTTACTCCACAGCTTCAAATTAAGCACCTTTTTAGTGTCACGTAAGGCATATTATTCAATCAGGGACATTCTTCTTGCTGACATAGATGGGGGTGTAGAGGTCCAAAATAATTGGCAAATTATTTTAGAATATAAAAAGAATATCTGAAACAGTTAAGAACACCAGATGGAACCATCTGTTAAAATATTAAACAAAATAACTTTAACAAGTGTCAAAGATTGATTGCTACACAGTCCCCGCTTTTATCATGCCTTAGAATTGCTGTCTGACTTTTCTGGGCTCCCATTTAGTATCACCAAGCAAGAAAAAGAGATGGTAAACCAGGATAGATATTATTATGTGACCTGCATGTGAATGTTGGGTTCAGGCAGTGACTCAAATTGTGCCAGAAAAGTGTAATTGTGCATTATGCACAATGCATTATATTGGCACAGCCCATACCAAAAAATGAAACAAAACAAGCAAGAAAACATTTTGAGTCAAATACAAAATATATACAGCAGATAGACTACAACAATGTCATTAAACTGAAGTTGTTAAAGAGCTGAAGAGGCAAGTCTAAACGCCAACATCAAGTTTAGAAATCCAGCTAAATCTTTCACGATACAATGCTCAGCAGATATTGAAAGGACATCTATTTTTTTCCCACCTGTGTGTCACTGTCCTTTTGGCACCATTTTTGGAAAAAGAAAACAAAAGTCACAGAACACAATATCGGGCAGTATGGAGGCCATCCATTAACAAAAAAAAAAAAAAAAAAACTTCCAGCAGCATTTTGATTTTAGGAAAAAGAAAAGGGGAGCTATGTGAGGCAAGTATGGAGGTGTTGAATAATCTAGTACATTACAAAACGTTACAAAACTCGATGCAAAACATGCTGCTCCAAATTTGCTCTGATTTATCATAAACACAAAGCACAGCGACAAAAAACTACAAACTGTCACTCATCGTGACCAAATGGAAGATGTGACAAGCTTGTAGCTGCTGAAACAGAATTAGCAAAGCTTCACTGACCTTCCACCCCAGCCCCAATCCCAATCACTCAATGTACAAATATAAAGCATTCTTAATAAAATGTCCGTAAGGCTAAAATTGAATCAAAACAAAATAAATCAAACAATTTTAATCACATCAGTTTTCATGCTAGTTACGTTTAAAGGTTCTGACGATCTCCTAGATCTGCGACAAAATGGATATACCAACTGACAAAAGTGTCAGTATGTCCGACACGACAGTCGTAAGCTTTCCATTGATCACCTCATTCTGTGCTTAAAACTCTATTTAGAGCCAATACAATAATTATTTACTCTCATATGCAAACGCAAAGCATGATGGGAGAGCCACAGCTCTATTAGTCGCAGTGAATGACTGCATTTCCCATAACTTCACGTGCTTAATACGCATTCTCCACGTCTCTTTATTTCGTGCAAAAATACAAACATTACTGAATAAAATGCCAGAACATTAAAAGCTACATCTGGGATGGTTGACCTTTTCCCATCTTTGCTGCGACCGCATGCTTTGTTTTAGTTAATAAGGTTTTTGGTGCACTGTGCTGAATATAAAAGGCAAGTCGGTCATTTGGTTTGGCGGGAGAAACATTCGTAAACCAAAATGGGAGCACTGAATGAGACTGTTGTAGAAATTTTTTGTAAACTGAGTGTTTGTAAATTGAGGGATGATTGTATACTGTGGTTTGCTGAGGGTTCATCATGAGACTAACAAACCTATTGAAAGAGATGATTTAATTTTATTTTGCTTAGCTCACGGAATACAAATAAGTCATCAATGTCCAGACATTTCACAGATACACCCTTTGATCTAATGATATTGGTTAGATTAGCCCAACATAAGGCATTTTAAAGGTATTTACATGGTTTCACACTTTTGATTCACCCTGTATAACATAGTATGGCTGTCTGTTGGATTCTCATTCCTCTATTTTGTCACCAACTTTGTCGACCAACTTTCTCCCCATGTTGAACTTCGGTACCAACTTTTTATCCAGAGTTGTCTGTAATGTGCACCATTCATCTTCCCATTGATGCTGACAGAATTGCCAGTCCTTGACATTGAAAAACATCCCCATAACTTATCGTTACATCTGCCACATTTTAAGGCAGGAAGGGGCTGTTTGGTCCATTTTAAGTGTTTGATTTGTGTTACATATACAGCTTAGCACTGAAACTAAAAAAATCCACTGAAGCCTCTACAGACAACCTGACATGACTACTGATATGCATTGTTATTTTTGTATTAATTTTAAATACATTAATTCATGCACCTGTGATTTTTACCATAACGCTACTGCAGATGTTCAGCAACTAGGGGCTATGGAGTCCTTTGCAAAAGTCTGATTAAGACCAATACCTTAGACTGAAAAAAGTTCACCAAAGAGTAAAGCAATGTTGCTTGTGGAATATTTTTACAAGTATTTGAGGAACTCCACACTCCACCGACAGCTATAAGCTCTAATCCCAGGCCAGTAAAATTGAGCCTTTCAGCAGAAGAATTCTGCCCAAGATTTGACTCCATGGAATTGCTACATGCTACCAGGAAAGAAAAAAATGAGATAAACTTAACTATATTGTTCTCTCCCCTGTATCTGTGTCTCAATTTATTCAGTATAGCATCAGCTACAACCCCAAAATACAGATATCTGATGCTGATGCTGCTAAGGTTACTACAAAGCACCATGACTTTAAATGATACATAGATATACTATAAGGAGATCATCAATGGGCAACAATGGAAATTCTAATATAAATTCCATTAAAACATAACAAAAAATCACCAGTGGATTAATTAAACGTTACTTATGTATGGAGGGTACAGTGTGAAAATGACTAAATCTGAATATGTGCTGGAATTTCTGTTCTTTCTTGATGTATGATTAGCATTATTAGGGAAGTTCACATTTATTTGCAGATTACCATGTCATCTGAAGGTGTGGAGGACATGGATAAAATGAGCTTGAATGTGAATAGCCATTTTGAAAGTGCCAGCGAACGTTAAATCTGAGATTAATTTCTTTATCATTGTGCATGACCTCCTTAATTCATCAGCAAGATCACTGAGACCTAGAATATCTCTTTTACACTTTTCGTGGGTTTTCAGGATTATTTGGCAGCAACGGCTTTAGTTTGTTTTCGGTCTTGAATGGCTGTTATGTCCAATAGCCTGGCCATTTTGTTTTTGCTTTTGTTTGTTTTTCTTCTCTATTTTTCTTCCCTACCATCATTGACCCAGGAAGTTGCACAGAATTGGCAGAATTCTCCTTGAAATAGAAGCACTTCTTGGGGGAAGCCTCGATGGAATTTTCCTATCCTAATTTTTAAGCAAGTCCCAAGGCACACATATTGTAAGAAAGTCTCAAAAACCTTGAGTATTTGTGTATAATTGCATTCATTGCTACTGGTTCCCAATAAATGACAAGCTTTAGTATACAAAGCAGTTAGAAGATACAGTGATGCGGGGTCTTACGGTCAAGGTACCGGAAAGGTGACCTCAAATTCTTCAGGGGGGAGGCCTCAAAATTACTGTAGTTCCCCTCATAATTTAAAAGTTTCAGACCTATTTACATACACGTGAAAAGTCTTTGAAATGACTTCAGTCAAGAGCACATCATTATTTGAAGTGATCTGCCATGAGTTTTCATCTGTCCTGCACCTTCAGCACAAAGCTGTCTCTTGCTGTCGTCAAATCAATTAGGCACTTAAAGATATTACATTACATCAATACCAGCAGCTGACTATGACAGACTATGTGAACTGAAACAAAATCCATACTTGGATGTTCAGGAATACAAGGGAATGTGTAAAACAAACATACGAGCAATAAAACTTGAATGGATTTGTTGAAAGGAGGAGTAATTTCAAAGCGTTGGACGATTTATATGACTACTTCTCACTTGCCTTGAGTTTATGCCATTTTTGAACAGGAGAGCCCCAGGTCAGCCATTGACCTGAGATGTTGCGTGAATGCACGACATGTGGGGAGTCTCGGTTGGAACAAGAAATTTCTATGACTGAATGCCCTTCCTGGCATCAGCCTTTTACCATTTACCCCTGCTAAGGACTGGAACTGACAAACCAGTGGCTGGCTAGACACACACAATTTATAGAAAACAATTAACCTAAATCATATGTCTTTGGACTGTGGGTGGATACCAGAGCACCTAGAGGAAAGCGACTGGGGAGCACAAGCCAACGTCACCCAGTCGGAGCTGGGTTTGAACTCATGCCGATCTGATTTTGTTACAACCAGAAAAGAGCAGAAATGTAATTGTTATATGACACAAAGTCCCTGTTCAAGGAAAAATGTACAAATATCCAATAGTGTCAACAAGATACAATAAGAACAACCAACGAAAAATGCGTTCTTAACGTCGATGCTTGATAACTCGTCATGTTAAATGTCTTAACGCTCATAATTTTTATACAAAAAGTACAATTCCACTCTTGTCTTGTCAGTTTGCCATAAACGCAGTAAGCCAGAGAGATGTCCACGTTTGAATTTTATAGTGTGAGGAGATCTAATGTATTAATACTACTGCTTGATCGCATTGTTCAGTTATCAGATGAAAACATTATATAATTATAAGAATGTCTAACACTGATGGTGTTAGACTGTGTTATAATACAGTATTATAATCTTGTAATTTTAAGCAATATGTCATACCAAACTTAAAGGAGAAGACTTTCAATCTGAATTATAATGACAATATGAGTGTTCTTGATTCTAATGTGTCTTTGTACATAATTTGTATAGTATTGAATTAATAGGCTGTTTTTTATTCCACATACCCAATATGTGAATCATTAATTAATTCAAAGTACAACTGAAAAGACAATCGAGTCTGAGCTGGTCTGCCGCTAAAACCCTACCCTAATGATATTTGCGATAAGTATGGAAATCCGTTGGACAGTTGAAGGATTCCGAATAGCTTCTTTATCTTGATTATAGCATAAAACCTCCACTAATGTAATTTTTCAGTTGTATTCATTCAGCATGAGTGCCCCTTGAACAATAGAGGACAAGTCATTCTTGATAGCTGAAACTTTCCTATCCTCCCCTCCCCTTTTTCATGACTGAAGGTCAGACTGGAACTAATCAAATCCACAGCCCCATGGAGAAGCTTATGGAAGCTTCATAAACCAATTTACCCTTCACTGTGATGTATTGATTTTCATATCACAATAAATATTAAATAAAGTACTTGCTGTAACCCCAACAGAACTAATGTCTAAAATGGAAAAGGTTCTTGTAGCCCAAAAATTGAATCTCCGTTTGTATCTCGAAATGACTTTTATAAATTGAAATTCATATGAGACAGAACTTGGGTGCTAATGCAAAAATGATGTATAATTTTATGCCATCTGTTATTACTAATATTTTACTTTGCCGACACTTTCTTTTAAAAGCTGTGATAAGAGTATGAGAGCAGTACATAGAATGAAAAAATAGTTAAGGTTACAAAGATATTACTGATAAAGGAATTTAATTTAAATTTATAACAACCAAAATCTAATACATGTAGCTGCTTTGCATTTTCTGAATACTATAATATCCGAGCAATACTTAATAATTCAAGAAAACTTATCCAATATCCACCTATTATGTGTGATTAGACAAACACACTATCCACCCGTCCATCCATCCATCTTCCTAGTTAGACGCACACCGTGGTCTGGAGCCTATCCCTTAACCACTGGGTACAAGGCTATGAAGGGACCCCCCCCGGGCGAGATGCCAGTCCATCGGACAGTAACAAAGGTAAAGGCATTAGCTCTCTGAAGCTCTAATGTTATTTTTGTGTCATTATTCCATGTAAAATGAAGGGGACTGTTTGTATTAACCTGGGAAGTTTTATTAGCACTTGTGCAATCGCCACAAAAATTCTGAATAGCCTCTTGGCTGTTACAAACATTGAAAAGCAACAAAAATAGCTATGAAAGACCATTAAAATAATTAAAAAATAAGGCACATGTTCAAATATTCCAAACTAAAATCACTGCTCTATCAGCCACATACTAAAAGGGACTGTCACTAATCCAGTCGCCAAATCCTCGGGGGTCTCCGTGCTTCCACTCCGCACTCATTTTTTAACCTCGTCCTAGATGTCCGCACCTGGTGCTAGTTTCCGCAACCCACTATTATTCCGCCCTGCTGCAGTAACCTTATTAAAGAACAAATAAATCATAATTAGCTGTATTTATAAAAATAACAGCATGTTAGCCATAACAGTTGATTTGGTCTCTAGGGTCAACAGCCACTGCATGAAAGAGAGTGAGACGGCGTGTCTCCTCTATCACTGCATGCAAATCGCAAATGTCCACTTGCCAGAGGACATTAGTAGTTAAAAAATAAAAAGAAAAAAATAGTTTTCTTTCCAAAAGTAATAATACAACTAAACAGCTAAATTGCTCTACAAATTCAAATGCATATCAAGCAGTGGTTCTCAAACCTGGTCCTCACCTCCCCCCGTGTATGATGGCTTGCAGCTATGTTCTTAATTATGCTTCACAGCATTATTTTATTGTCTCAAAACACTTTAGATAAACGAAACTGTTTTATCATACGATATTGTTAGAATTGCTGTTGTTCGTAAAACAAAATAGATTTGATTTAGACCGAAAATAATTGTGAGTCCTCAGCTTGCGCATTTAATGTTATTAGGATGTGTTCAAGCAGAATACAAGTGATTTATTTGACTTCAGCCAGTAACAGATAAACTTAATAGGTAGCTGTGATAAAAACACGTGTAGATGTTTACAAGGGGTTATGAAGCATTGTTTGGGACCCATCTACCCAAGGGTCAAGGCTCACCATTTCCACATGTCAAAGAAAATTACAAAATATGTGGGACAGCTGAGGAAAGAAACAGGCAAAATTTTATTATCAATGTTCCGCATTTTTTTTCAATCCATGTAGGTGACGTTCCAACATGAACCAGGAGCAAAGCATGATTCCCATATTAATAAAATCGTCTGTATATCTTTATGTTGTTTGAGAAGTGTACCCAGTGCATCCAGCTCTCAGTCTCCTTCAGTTTAAAATTTGATAGAGACTGGTGCTCTGCAGGGTCAGACCACTGGACCTGTACATGTTCCTGCCCATGTTAATGTCAGGCTGTGGCAAAAATCCTGTTCCAGTCCTCGTACTGTACCTCAAGCGATAAGGTGTTGCGGCTGTTCGGAGCTGCAGATTCAATTATGGTTTGGTTGATTATATTTTTTCTGAAATAGGTCAATCAGGACATTTTAAACCTCTTTCTGCAGAACTAACCTCTTGGGAAATTATACGTTTTTAGGCCTCAGTGACCTACGGACGGTAATAGAATACAAGAATTTCAGAAAACAAAATTTCCTATATTTAGACTTCTGCAGCAAGGCAGAAAGTGTAAAAAGCTTGCAAAATAGTTTCAAAATAGATTGTTCTGTAGATTTCTGTTGAAATACATTAAGGTAACTAACAACTGGGAATTTGTTTGAGGTATTTTATATAGTGCTAATTTAAAACACATTCAGCTGAAATCTCTCTATGAAAACAAACATATTGCTTTGCCATATTTTCTATTCACCTATTTATTTTCATTTGGACCTAGTGCCATTGAGTTAGTGCCTTTTGTGCTGTTTCATACTACCGTCACGTATTCAATTTAACACAGACTGCTGTTGTTAAGAGCTGTCGAGTCCATGTCGACTCATGGCGACTCTATGGATAGTTGCCTTGAATTGTGTTCGGCCTTCAGCCAGACTGCTTAATCTCTGATAGAAAAACACAGACTAATTTGTAGAAAACAGGAAGCGTTATTGCCAAATCACAGTATTCCTATTTATTTTTTTTAGGCCCGAAACAGATGCATCAAGAAAGCCAATATATATCCAAATAACACTGTGAGGAATAGTATCAACGAGGAGTTTACATTTTGATGCAGTTTGTTTTCCTTTTTACAGATCATGTTGTTGACTGATCCAGACGTTGAAAACAGTCTGTTGATCAGCTCAGACGAGGGTGCCACCTACCAGAAGTACCGGCTGAATTTCTACATCCTAAGCCTGCTGTTTCACCCTGAGCAGGAGGACTGGATTCTGGCATACAGCCACGATCAAAAGGTGAGCAGCATCTGCATCGGCAGCATGGAGCGGCAGCCTTCAGACTAGCACATGGCTGGACTTGGAGGATGTGGAGAAGGGGGTGACTTTGTCAAATGCGGCAACAGGGGGTCCGAACAAGTGGGTGGGAGGTTGACGAGCTGCCGGGTGGTGGGCGGCCACCTGGCCTTCAAGGACTAAGTTCTCCACAGCGCTAGTTGAAAAAGACAAGAGGAGCTCAAGAGCCATTTACTGGGGTTAGAAGAATCAGGCAGAATTTTGCAGTGCTAGAAATAAAATTTCAGCTGTTGTGATGGTAAAGAAAAAGTGACAGTTGCCAAGGATGTGGGACTTCAGTAGCACTGTCAAACGTATGACAAAGCTTAAAAGAAGCAAAAAAGACAAACAAATCATTTTTTTCTTTCTTTACTCCAGCTCTGTCTGTGCCATAGAGGAGATGTACATTTCTATTAAGGAATAAGAAAACGTGTTAAATTAATACATGTAAAGTTAATGTTTTAATGTACAAGGTGGGGAAATGAACGAGTAACTAGAAAAGTCAGAGGTTTGGGCGGTTTTAAAAAAGTTGTCAGAGGATTCAAAATCTTTGGCAAAAAATGAGATAGAATTAGCTGCCAGGTTCCAGCGTGGGAGGTGACTGAAGGGAGGTGACTGTTGTCAAACTGAGCACTGAAGTCACCTGTTAAACTGCATTGTTTGGCTGTTTTAATGGCTGAATGCAAGTTGCTAAAAATATTTACTGCAGTCACCTTCCTAATTACAGTCTGGCACTTCATTTCTACATTTTCAGAGCTGAAAGGACTGTGAATATAACGGAACAGTGAAAATTTTACTCAGTGTGCAAAAAAAATAATATCCATTTTCGTTAACCGCTTATCCTGAACTTGGTCACAGCAGTCCAGAGCCTATCCCACAATCCCTGGGCGGCAACCTATGATACTGCCCCTGGATGAGACACCAGTCCATCGTGAGGTGGCCACACACACTTTCATACACTGTAGGCAATTTATAGTGGCCAAGTAACTTGAAACATAGGCCTTTGGACTGTGGGAGGAAACCTACACAGACATGGGGAGAACATGTAAGCTCCACACAGACTGAGCTGGATTCGAATGAGATTTTATATTCCAGTTCCTAAAAAGAGCAAGATAATGCGGTCTGCTGTGAACAACAGACAAGGGACAACTCAGCTGGTGGTCTCCAATGTATGGCTGTGCTCAATCTTGATGTGGATTTCAGTCATGTCAAGAACCTGATGTGCATTAATATTAGCTTAATAGCAGTGACTTATTGGTAAAGGGGCACGGGAAAGGCATAAGGTCTGCATTTTTTCCCTGTTATTCAAGACAAAAAACAACAATCATTGCAGTTACGCTAAAGCAATTAATTATTTGTCCTTGGTAACGGGAAATGATTTATACTTTTGTTGTGAAGAATGAATTTTTCAGCTGTAGAGAAACACTTGCAGTCTCACTTGGTCAATACTTTCCTCAACTGTTTCTCCAAGTTAGGGTCACGGTGGTCCAGAGCCCCAGCTGGAAGGAGAGCTTGCAAGGCCAAGTATTTTTTAATACAAAAACTGTAGTCTGTGCCCAATAAACACCTGAAGAACAAAATTTTGCATAATACTGCAAAAGGTGCACTGGGCTTATTGATGGCAATCCACTTACATCCCACTTCAAATTTTCACCCGCTGCACCCGCTACTGTACTTTTTCTCCCCACCTTAGAGTGACAGCTGGGGGAAATTTGTGGAAAGGATACAAGCATGGAAGCAGCGATACACATAAAAAATATGTTTTACCTTTAAAACTCAGTCAAAGTTTTCATCTTACCTTCACTAGTAAAACTACCTTTACATCCAAAGACAAACACAGAAATGCAAATATGTCAATAGCACAGCATACAGTTGAACTTGGGTCAAAACTTAAATAGCATGGAGTATGAGCGCGAATGTTGCTTTCTTATGGCGAACTGTAATATTATTCTTATAACTAGGATCGAATGGCCTTGTAGTTAATGGTTCATCACAGCAGCGCATCCATTTGGACGGGGAACGGTGCTCTCAGGTGGGGTTCACCCAACCTGCACTCGTGTATGCTGGTGCTGAATGTCAGGCTGCTTTCTCTAGACACATAAGCAACTGAATGTCTAACTCATAATTTGGAATATGTCTCTAGATACTACTAAACAATCACATATTCATTGCTACTTGTCCAAAAAAAAGGTATTTTCTGCTGGAAGACAGTTGTATTGAGCAGATATAATACGCCATATTTCTGAGCCAGTTTATGGATCCCAGAAGCCAGAGTGTATTACTATTAATAAAGTACTTTCAGCAGAAGTCATTTTTAGCTAATACCTTGTAAGTGTTGAATAATTAATGTATTTCTTAATTGAAGAAATCCTGAGTCCATGTAGTATTTGGCAGGTTCGCCTCGCCTGCACAAGAGAGCCCGTGAATGTATTCTTTTTTCAACTGATATTACTTTGCATCTGTAATTTCGATTTTTAATACAGGTGTTACTAAAAGGAAATCCCTCCTTACGTCAATATACTAAGTCTTTCGGCAGGGAAGCAATCAAAATAATGGTCGCGGTAGCTGCTTGTAATGAAAAGAAAAAAAAAGATGGGTTTTTTTGAGCAGTAGCGTCAGATGTATTTCCTGCCCTCCTGCATATGCAAAACAAGACTGCGCCAAAATAAGTGAGCCTCTAAAATAGAATGGAAACTGTGCTTCCAATATATTCAGCACAAGCGTTTGAAATGCAGATTACCTCATCATGATATCCCCTCAAGTGTTTGCATCACTTCCTGGGTTTTATCTTCTTCATGTCTTCAAGTCATATCATTTGCCCTGCCAGACGTGCAAGCAAAAAAAAAAAAAGTTAACACCAAAATAATTGCTCCCTCCATCCCCAAAATTCTGTACTACTATCGGAAAATGAGAAGGTAAAACTATTCATTTAATAAATGTGCCATAGTTGGCAACTTTAAATAATTGCATGCCGTTTAACATTGCAGTTTATGAATTAACCTGCAAAATAAACACAAATAAATAAAATGTAATATTTGAGCTTTCAAACTGGGGCTTGGAAAGAAGAGATGGGTAAATTAGTTACAGGATTATTAATATTGTAAGGTCTCATAAATGCACATTTTAAGTTACTGGAGATCTCAGAGTGACACACAAGCTGGCTGTCCTCCAAACTATTGTCAAAAGTCTAACTGAGTCTGAAGTACCACAGACCTTCTGTGCCAGATTTCATTGCTGTCTCAGTTTATGTCTTAGTGTTGGAGTGTGTTGAGATGACTTATGACTAGTAATGCTGATCATGTAAGAAGACTTTCTGAACACATCCCCGGACTTGTTTTATAGCTCCATAAATCCAGATGAACCTGTGGGAAACAAACACAAAGCTTTGTTATGCCAATGAGGTCAAAAATCACAGTGGTTTCACAAAATATGAAGCTGGACAATTTGAATGCATATTTTAACACTGGCTTGTTTATTCTCTGACATTTAAGTTTTTTTGAAATTATAATAATGTACAGTGCATATTGTTACATCCCATCTCGCTGTCAGCAAGGTTGCAGACTAAGGGCTTGGGAGGCAGAACTCCAGGAGCACGGGCTTTATTACATCTTGGCACATCTCAGCAACAACACTCGACAAAATGCAGAGTCACACCAGCCAAAGCTCAGCAAACGGTAAGAGCAGTAATGGGGTAAACACTGACCACACAGCAACAGTGTACCATGGGAGAGCCACAGCTCCCCTGCTGTTGCTACAATATTGTTGCAATAGGGATTATTTATGTCAGGGCCTTGGTATCACCTTGAGGAAAGAAATTTAAAAAGTGCAAACAAACAAACATTGTTCCATCAAAGTGCTAAAAAATTATCATGTACACTTTATACATGGTTAATCTGTAAGGGATAGAACAAAGAAATTTTATCAAGAGACCTTGAAAGAATATATAAAATGAATGTATAGCTCAAATGTGATGAACTTTTTTTTTTAAATTAATGCTAAACTGTCATGTGCAGCACCAGAAGAGGACCCAACAGAGGCAGCCTAGCACACCTCAGCCCACCTGAACCCACTCAATAATTTCCCACTCAATTATTCAATTACATACACAGCCTTTAGAAGGCAGGTTGCAAGTTCTTGAACAGTTCGTGTCTTAGTGTGTCTGACTGAGGTGCTCTGCTCCCTTTCCTCCAGCTTTCTGTGCCCAGTGCTTGTTTGTATATTGATGGATTCCTTCTCCCTCCAATCATCATTTTTACCCAGGTGGTTGATCACCTTACAGTTGTATATCACACTTGTGAACTCAAGTGCAAAGTTCCTTTACAACTAGTCATGCTTTCTGGTGATCATGATATATAGTACTTAAATCTGCCATCTTATTTTATCAGAATGCACATGCTGGATGCTCTTAAAACCTAGCCACCCCCCCCCCCCACATTTTATACTGTTATTTAAGATTTAGTAACAGCATTTTACTGGATCATGGTTTGTCCAAGTCCCTCCAAAATAAAAAAGAGCAAAATATGCTTTTTTGAAAAAGACTTAAAACTTGTCATTTTCAAAAATAGACTACTGAAGTCAGCACTTTGTACTAAGGTGATACACCATGTCTTCATGGTTATGTTTCAGAGGACTCCTACATGAGCCTTCCCCTTAATGTTAGACGTCCCATTTGTCTAGTACTACAAGGGTGTAACTTCAATTGTTTGTAAAGCTGGGTTTAGGACTGAGATGGGAAAAAAGGCTGAGGATTGAGTGTGGAAGTGATTTATTACATAAAAGTGGGTAATAAGGCCTATTATACACACTAAAATGCAAAAGTACATGGGGAAAGAATGTGAGAGGCATGATAGGAAAGAAATCAAAACTAAACAATCAAGCTGATGCAGTGAAAGGTATGCTAACTAAACAAACACAAACCGATAGAAAACATCGTAAGCGTCTGCCGATGTCCTAATTAACCTGCACTACCTGCACAAATCACACTCGCTCCTTACCTGGTGGGATTTATACAGAGAAACAAACCTACACAGGCAAGTGTGACGTTCTTACCTGTTCACTTTCCCTGAGTCACAGTTAACCACAGACTCACACAAATAATATAGGTGACCGACTAGAACAGGGAAACAGCCAGGCATGCAAGTATGTAAGACATCAAATACCTAGAACAACAAAAGAAGCTAAAAGTGTGTGTGTGTGTGTGTGTGTGTGTGTGTGTGTGTGTGTGTGTGTGTGTGTGTGTGTGTGTGTGTGTGTGTGTGTTCACGCAAATGAAAGAAAAAAGACGTAAGCCAATTCAAATTATGTCACCTTTAATGCCATTGGGTGGAGCGTCGGTTGTGATGTCATCAGTGATGATGATTGACACGACGATGGACCACTGGTAAGCAGGAATCTGTAAGCAGATAAACAAACCAACAAAAACAAGACATGATTTAACAGATTGTTTTATTCAGCGTGTTTGATAATCGATGGAGATCAATGGGCATAAATCATTGTTTTGATATCTATTTGAAGCTTTATCCAGGTGTTTTGTGTCACCCTCACCTGAACATTCGCGCTAAAAGCATTTCTCCCTTAAATCAGGTTGTCTGCAACATTTTTCTGTATTTGTCTTGGTCCAGTTTGTCTGTATTATGATACTGCCACCATCATGCTTGACTTTTCTTGGGTTGTGGGCTGTATTTGGCTCTGTCAGCTTTAGTCTGATCAGTGAACATAATCTCACAGAAAATTACAGCTTCTGTGACTGACCTTCTAACAGGTGTAAAATAATGTTGGCCTCACTTAGAATTAGCTTCTATCTACCCAATCACCCAAAAAGAGCAAATCCATGTATTGCCAAAGAGACTGTTGGTCTCAACAACATATCCCATCTGAGCTACAAAACTGTACAACTCTTTTAATGTTCATATGGTGGAGGGCTAACATCTTGATCACTTAACCACTGCTTTGCATCATATTAAACTGAGCAGCAAGATAGGAATTGCTGGGGTTGTGTCTTTTATGTGACATTTATCTATTTTTCTGCAGTTCCTCTAACTGCTGCTGGGAAGGTTTGTCTTTAAAGCATTGTCTTTAAATAGCTTCTAACTTTTGCCATTCAACATCTTTATTTCAAAGTTCCCCTGGCAGTGCCATTATCTTTATGCCAGTGCACCTAATATGTTGTCCAAATGTAAGACTTTTAAAAAGCCAGTAAAAGTACATATTGTATTATTTTATTCATTCCTAATGGCTGCTTATACAAGTCTTTGAAAAAAAAAAACACATTGTCTACCAGCTCTCATGAATTAACCATGAACTGTTTTTTAGCACTAACACATTGACTGGCAACTGTATTAAATGGGATTAATTTAAATGATCGAATTAATGCATAAGTTAGATGCTGCGCAGCACATGGGAGTTTTGAGAACTAATGTCAGTCAGATGTATGTAAACATGTACATGCCAATAGTATTTTACTTACAATCCCCCCTTTTCAGCTCTACAGTTCTGTGGATTTTGGAAGACGATGGCAGCTTGTACATGAAAGGGTGGCTCCTAATCGATTCTACTGGTAAGTACAAATACTCTAAACGGATGCCCTCCACCATGAATATACACAAAATTATGGGCACTTCATTATGTTGAATCAAACAAACTGTTTTTATGAGCTGTTTTTTAGTACTTTATGTCTGATAGATGTTGTGTAATAGTATGTTCAGGAATATGTGCCTCAACATTATCCTTTTGTGTTGTTCTGCAGCTGAATACTAATATGGCTTAGCTTATTACATATTTATTTTGATATATTTTGGTGATACGGTTCATCTGTTTAGGCAGTAAGGATGGAGAATGGACTCAGGGTAAGTGCAGAAAAAGATGTTTTTATTGGTAATATTTACAATGTGATAGTAGAACGCGTGTTCCGAATCTGGACCAGTTCTCACAAAGATCAGGATGAGGATTTGAGAGCCTGGATATTGAATGTCCTGCTTTTGTTTTGCATATAATTTAGAACTCGTATGTATATCACAACAAACATCAGTGCAATATAATTCCGAAATCAAAAGCAAATCAATAATAAAAAACAGAAATTAGAAAGGAACCTGAACATAAATCTCATTTTTTGTGAAGTGATATTATTACAAGTCAATTGGTGACTAGAACTTTGTCTTATAAATGTGCTCATGACACATATTTATTTAAGTAAATTATGTAGTGCACCAGTTTACTGTTGACCAATTTGACCTGTATCTCTAAATGCATTTAAACACCAATGTGTCAGAAATAGGGTTAATTCATTCCATGAAATCAATCTGTTTGGTGAATTTCTGCGGTCAGCAGAATATATTAAAAAATATAACATAAGCACAAAACAAAACATAAAGGAGTTGGATCCTGGATGAAAAATATGTCATCTAAAAATCTTTAAATCACTGAAATATATTTCCATACATGGCAGTGATAACATCAAAATGTGTTACACACACATGCACACATATACACATGACCACTGTAACAATTGAAATTTCATAGCATTCAATAGTAAAGTCTGTTTTTAAATCTTAATTTATGAAGTTTAACCCATCAGAGTTCCTCTGTCACGTGGCCTAGGTATGTGCAGAGTTATGTGGACTAGTTTAATAACATTGTTTTTGACATTTGCAGGGATAACAGTGATGTCACTGGCAAAGAAAAATAGGATTAAATATCATTCTACATGCAAGTGGAAGTCAGTGTTCAGAATGTGCACCAAGGGTTAAACAGTTGAAGTCTCTTGCATTTTCCTGCCAGCTTCATCCACCTGTATGCAGAAATGCAAATACTGAAAAGCAAGAGTAATGTTGACTAGAGCTGTAAAAACCGTTTCTACCCTGGGAATGAAAAAGGTCATATTTTGGCTGGACCCATTTAGACAATTAGACAATTTAAGCTTTCATGTGAGACATTTTTATGGAACCTTACTACTCCATATAGTGCACAACAGTATTTATTTTATTCCCTTTTACACGTCGAGTAGACCATGACTGCGTATGTCTTCAAAGTACGAGTTAATATTAGATGAATACAAATCATAATTTGTATTAACGCAGTAGTGAACCACGGTGTCTGAATAGTTGAATGAATAAGAGCTGCTGCTCACCTCCTTGACTAGGAATGATCAGTCATGACTTTGGATTTTCCTGAACTTTTTCATAAAATAAAAGAAAAATGTCAGAAGATGATTTTTTTTAAATCAATCTGAATCTTAAAACCTATCTATCTACTGAACACTGTGAGCTGTACACACATGCTATTTTCATACGCATTCTCTTAAGTACTTCACCGTCTGCAGGCCCTACAAACACCTATTTCTGCTGGGAAAGGTAACACTTTATCAGGTTATGTGTTCTTGAATCGTAAGCTGCCTATATAAATACCCAGCCATATATTTACAGAAACCTCTTTTCCAGCATAGGGAATGAAGCAGGGTACAGCCTGCATCAAATGTCAGCTCATCACAACTCACACACACTAACTCATGTGAACATGGGAAGAAACTGTAAACAGACTGGGCTGGGTTTGAACCCTTGCCCAGAATCACTGCAAGGCACTCAGCACTACCCGCTGCACCATCGTGCTGCCCTACATACTACATACAAACGTGAAAATCTGTTTAAATTCTATTTCACAGTGGCAAATGTAATAGCATCCAGCTTCAAAACCACTTATTAGACTTTTATTAAATCCTGTGACTGGGATACCAAATGAAAGGAACTTTTTAAAGTTTTGATTTTTTTTTGTGTAACATTTGCAAAACAAGTCAAATGGGACAACTGTAATGAAAATTAGGAAGCCATGACCAAAGGCTTCTTCATACTGTGCAAAACGTCTTGGACTCACTCAAAGCACCTGGCATGACCAGTCAGCACCTATTTAATGTGTCGCTTTTTGCCCTGTAAGAGTAAAAATGCTTTATTATTAGCCTTGTGCCATTTTTCCTTTCTTTCTTTCTTTCTTGAACTTCCTTGTCAAAGATTTAGACACAAGTACTCATTACAACTTGATTTGACCCCAAAGAACTACTTACATTTGCACTAGACTTTTTTAAAATGGAAATGTTGCTTCCGAGTTCATTTTGCAGCAGGCCATGATTTACAATTTTATCCAAAATGCTTTTCAAAACAGTACAAACACTTTACACTGAATTTAAACGTTTTTAGTAACACAAAGTTGTCTTACACTCTTACAGCACAGAACTACTCTATCTTAAAAGCTAATCCTAAATAGTCTATTGCTATTTTTGGACAAATTTGATTTAGGCAATAAGAAAGGCGTATGCCGTCAGTTAAAAACAAACATCAAAGTAAATGTAAGTACTGACAAGGGGTCAGACTCTTCCCAAGCAGCAAATCCCGCCTGGTGCTTGTGGCCCAGATCCTGAGTCGTGATGTACTGTAGTAGAGTATGTTGTTCTGCTACAGTTGTCTTGGGGCTCGCATGGGTAGCTTAGACCTCAAGCTTTTCTTTTCATCTTCTCCTTTGCGCCTGACAAGAAGAGATGGTGAAGAGGGTAAAGTAAGTGGTTCATTGCAAATTAAACACATCAGAACTGCACTCTAAACTTTTCAGTATTTAATCATAGAAGTTTTAAATGCCTGTATATGAATGACTTGTTGTCAAAGTTATTAGTCATAGTTATATAACTGATCACTAGTTATACAGCTACAGATATGCCACTATGCATCCTTCTATCTTTTCTAAAATGTATTCTAGAACTATTTTTTTGGGACAAATTAGTATTAAAAAATAAATTGATAATTAGACGATGGGGTCAAATTGTACTATAATTTATGTCCTTTTTTCTCTTCATTTTTTGAACCGTGTCTTTTTTTGGGTTCAAGACATTTTCTGCTGTCTGCAGCAGACAGCTGCTGAGCTGCTCATATTTATTTTAAATGCCAGCCAATGTGATGTGTTCAAAAGTAGAATCGTGGTACGGAGGACAGCAATGAGGGGCATGATGGTGCTGAATACTGGTTTCCACTGTGCTGGGATGCCTGATTTAACATCCCCCTTTTGGTAGAATGACATCTTTAACTGCTGGAAGGAAATTAAAATCAGAAAAAACTATTCAGGTGAAAGCAATGACTTGAGTAAGTGTTAAAAGGTTAAGTAAAAAGTTAAATAATAAAAAAGTTTAAAAGTATTCAATCTAAAAGGTTTAGTTTTGTGATGTAGGTTTCATTCATAGGGCACAACTGGTTTCACTGATTAAATTCTCACTTCTTTCATTCATGGTTTAAAAAAAAAGTAAAAATAAAGACAAATATGAGCTGGATTGGGCCATTTAGTAAAACTTGAGGTCCACATAATTTTTCTGCTGTTTTGTTTTGCATTAATGCTGCAACAGTTAAAAAGGAGGCTTCGGTTTAGTTGTATAACTGCACCACGAGACATTTTGGTTCTTAAAACAGCGTAGTTCTTAACATGCACTACGGCTGTGTACAGTTCATATCTTAAAATAGCATCTTTCTTGTGTTTACTGTGATGTGACATTGTAAACCTGGCAGCCATATAAATCAAACATGCAGCCATATGGTGTACTGAGCATAATGCTAATGCACAATTATGGAGCATATTTAACCGAATTTACATTCAGAAATTATTCCTAGCAATTCAAGCATGTATTAAACACACCTAAATGTACCGCACGTTCAGTTTTTGCCAACAGAGGATTTAAATGTGCATTTGCTAACATTGATTTGACTAAAATAAGACTAAAATAACACAGATCAGAGAGATTATTGGGTTTTTTTGTTATTACTAGCTGGTCAGCTCTAAATTATATGGTGTGAAAGGAAACACCTTGTTGCTTAACTGTTGCACAAAATCAGTTTTTGCTTTCAAAGTGAAATTCACACAGCTTCCACTTGGGTATTTATGATTGCTATGTTTATGCTGTCAAGCCCCAGAAGCTTTCAAGGGAAAATTCTTACAAATGGAAACTGCTGCAAGTATTTGTGAAAATACAGAAACTACTGTATGGTCTTTGTTTGCAGTTTTGTCTTAGATCAATTTGTTACATGATGGTTTCATTCAAGCCATTTAAACAAAGCGTAATGATGCCAGCAAAGAGATCTATTATAGTTGGCAAAGCAGACAATTTTGCAAGTTTAAGGGCCACTTTCTGTTGTATTTGGGCCTGTTTTAAAGTTGTATACTGTACATTTGGATATTAATCATCTGTCATGGAATTAATTTACAGCAAAGAAGGCCAGCGAGGCTAGAAGCGTTTTATCAGAAAAGCTATAATTTGTCAGTACTTTCAATAAATCGGTCCAAATGTCCAAATTAATGTTTAAAAATCTTCTTTGTTACTGCACTCGACAATATACCATTCAGACCCATTGTTCTTTTAATAAATGTTTTTATGTAGCTTTTTTACTTGTTCTACAACCTCTGTATGCATTTATATGTAAATTAATCCCTTTTAACAAATTCAAGATACATCATTTGTCTGTCAAAAAACAGGGGGATAATTGAGAAGTCGGCTTTAAATTTCAGGCTGGTCCGAAATATCTGTCCATCCATTATCATTAACAGTTAGCAGTTCACAGCCCATCCCAGAATCACTGGGCACTAGGCTATGAAACTACCCTTGAATGGGAACCAGACCATGCCAAGGTGGCCACACACACGCATACACACTAGAAAATCCTATGCACTGTGAAGCAGTAGCGCCATGTTAGTCTATCACAATTAAAATAGTTTTCCACAGTATATTAAGTTCTCCCGTTTCTCTTATGTAATACATTTGGGTTGTATACTTGCCACAAAGTATTCCGACAAGGAGGGTTCCCAAGTTGCCAATATACAGAACGTGCAGTAACCTGTGCTAGAGCACAGTGCATTAAGTTTGGATCTACAGACTATAAGAGTGACTTGCATACAACTTGGTAACTGTTCACCTTAGCGAGGTGGCTAAGGAGGTGCACAGGTGACACTGGGATTCCAGCTGAAACGTCTTATTCCGAAATTGTTGTTTGCTGAAATGCTTTGAGAGGCTTTGTTATGTTCCTTTGACAGACCTTCGGTAAAATGTAGCTCTCCGTACAGCATATGGGAAACGCTTTAAGTGAAGCAGTATACTAATAATAGTTTCAGTGTTAACATGTAACATTTTGACACATTTCCTCCTTGGAAATAAAGTTCGAATTAAAATAAATTGAATATGTTGTCGATCACTAAACTAGTGGTGTAAACATTTTGAATTTTTTTGTACCTGAAGAAGTTTTAGAAACATGGTGTCAGTAAAGTTAAAAATGACTAGCAGTATATTAAGAGGATACAAGAAAAAGCCTCTCTTGTAATGAAAAATGTATTCTGACCCGAAGGTAGAAACCTACTGTCTTGTCTTGTCACTTAGAAACATGAAATATCCCCAAATGAGGATCCTGGCAGTTTAAAGTCAAAGACATGTCTTCTCTGCTCTCATTTGATCTGTCTGCATTTCACATTGTAGGCCGCAGTTAACTCCACTGCCCCAATGTGTTTCCCATTAAATTTCTCCTCTGCTCATTTGTTTTCTGCTGTTTTGTCCAATAAATTGCTGCATGATGAAATTTGTACTAAAGCTGCAGTCATAATGATGCATGTAATGTATTGAATGTATGAATATACATTTTTCTCCCTCAGGTCAAAAATGGACAAAGAGCCTGGCTTAATTCATCTGGAGACCAGTATTTCAGAAGGACGTAAGAGATTATTACTGACATTTCAATTCATACTCCTCATGTTTTGTCCTTTAAAAAAGATGCGATCACACAGAGGCATGTTTAAAATGTGCTGAATTATTTCTTGGGAAACACATGAATCATTAAATTAAGCGCATGTCTGTTTTTTTTCTGTTTGTACAAAGATTAAAAACAATCAGCTTGTCAAAGCTGCAAAGGCTCAGTCTGTTCTTGAGTTCAGCAAAAAGCTTATAATAGTTTTTTCAGCAAAAAAATGATGTTTTATCATGAGACTCAGCTGCATTATTTTAGTACTGCTTGAAACAGCATTTAATTATATGTAATATAGACTTTTTTTGTTTTTTACAAAGTAATTTTTTGGATGAAAAAATCCATATGTATTTGTCATACAGTGCATTAATTTTGATTGTCTGTCCTTTAAAGGCAGCAGCTTAAAATTAAAATATCTTAGACTGTGTAATTAGATTTTTTTAAAGACATATATATCATCTATACTTTTTCCTCTTACAAAATGTGTTTTGTTACATGCTATGTTACCTAAACCTCAAGATAGAATCCTTTGGAACTGCAGACACACACCAAAATGGTCCATTATTAAATTTAGGTGCTGTACGTCATGTACAGTACTGTGGTTTATTGTGTAGAACATTATATTCTAACGCTGTACCAATACTTTACAGAAAATCCATTGTGGCTCATCGTTTACAAGTAATCCAAGGATTTTTTTTTTTCCAGCAGTGTTAACAGTTACTACTGTAAATATGCATGATTCTTTATGAAGTATTGCTAGTATTAGTGCTTGTATAAATTTAGCATTAATGTTCCATGGTAATGTCTGATTTTCAGGTTCAGTCTATGGAAAATTACCTTTTGAAAAACAAATGAGCCAGTACCAATGTTGTTCTTCTCCTTAATGATTCACCTTGACCGGCCCAGTGTTGGAAAAAAAAATACCCATTTTGGTAGAGGCAGTCTTTTATGGCTTCTGTTGTGCAGGGTGATTCTTTTGAAACCCATGGGTCTGACAGCAAACACACTCCAGGATAGCATACAGCATCTGTTCAAAGTGGCCTGTCAGAGTGAATGCCCACTGTGTACAGTGATCACTATTGATCACGGGACTCTTAGAAGCAACTTAGCTGAAACAAACACACAGGAACTGTTTTCCTCCGCTCTGCAATTTACCAGGAACAAATATATATATATATATATATATATATATATATATATGTGTGTGTGTGTGTGTGTGTGTGTGTGTGTGTGTGTGTNACAAATATATATATATATATATATATATATATATATATATATGTGTGTGTGTGTGTGTGTGTGTGTGTGTGTGTGTGTGTGTGTGTGTGTGTGTGTGTACATATTCATTCATTCATTCATTCATCTCTTTATTTATTTATTTATTGGGTTTCCCTCCC
This sequence comes from Arapaima gigas, assembly GCA_900497675.1. Lineage (NCBI taxonomy): Eukaryota > Metazoa > Chordata > Actinopteri > Osteoglossiformes > Osteoglossidae > Arapaima > Arapaima gigas. The sequence continues at coordinate 8,912 of UFQX01000724.1, read as the reverse complement.
CATTGTCCTCTCTGTTGTGAGCTTATTGATGGGATTAAGATACTGACTGAATGTCAGGATTGGCTTTGCCCCATTTGGTTAATGTTATCATTCATTCTACATCCATTTCAGAGGCTCAATATGTCACCTGCAAGCTTCAGAACTGCACCGAGGCCAACAAAGGGAAACCGTTTCCAGGATATATTGACCCCAATTCCCTCGTGGTCCAGGATGAGTATGTCTTTGTTCAGGTATGTAACTGCCATGTAAGTGAGCTTCACAGGGGGTACATGGCAGACGACAGGCTGCAGATCTACAGATCGGACCGCATTGTCAAATCATATTAGAGTAAGATATAAAATGGTTAGAATTGTCAGTGTTTCCTAAAAAAGGCCATTAATAGTTGTTTCAAATCAGTTTAACATGTAAGCTAATGTACAAAATTCATACAACTTAATTTATTTGGTTAGTTAATTTGTCTGTTTGCAAACCTTGTTTATCTGTGTGTTCAGGTGTCAACAGGTGGCCGACCAGTGTACTACGTGTCTTATAAAAGAGACGTCTTTGTACCGATGAAGCTTCCAAAGTACACTTTGCCTAAGGTGAGTCATTTACATCAGCGAAACCAAGAAAAGTGCACAAACATATTCATTAAGAAGCAATGAACACCCAACAGTCAATAAATGATTTTACGCTAAATATGTCCTTTCCATCTTATTCTAAAACATGGCTTGATCACGTTTATAAAAATCTCAAGTAGAGTTTAGAAATAAATAAATAAAATCAGCACAGGAATAATTTGATGTCCTTCTTTACTTTTTATACCCCAGGCAAGGTGGTAAAGGCAGTGTCATTTAGCTGAAAGAAAATGTCATGGCACTGAGTTCAGTTTCATGCCCTCAAAACTGAGGTGGAGAAAAGCTACTGATATTTAAACTGAACAATTATACACACAATGTATTAAAATAACAAAAATATATACTTTTCCAATGACCCAGTGTAGGTTATCTTGAGCAGGAATAATAATAATAATAATACTTTATTATTTTAATTATTTTTAATTTACATTTACACTTTTTCTCCCAGTGCTGCTAGGTTGTTGGGTCTTCCACTGTATAGGCGTTTATTCATGTTAATTTTTACATGCACCCGAGAATTTGATTCAAAAGTACCTCTAGGGATTGGGACTTGGGCACCCACTGTCATAATTAAGGAAATGTACCTTTTTCATGTGTAAAATGACTGCAAAGCCTGAATCTGTATTCACTTGCTTGTCAGTTATGGCACATTTCTGATTACTGAAAACTGATACTCATTCTCAAATTATAAGTTTAATGTTATACTCGGTCAAGTTGGTCCCAGATTAATGAACTTTTGCGTGTTCAACATTTTTTCAATGTACACCTTTTTGGGGAAAAAGTATTTATATTTTCACGATAACAGAGCTAGTTTAACAGTACAGTAAGTGCAGCCTGATGTTTAAACAAAAATTGGAGAAGGTGAACAAGCAATCCTTCTAAATCTACTAGTGATGTGCCAAGTGGCCCTCTGAGTGGAAGCTGAGAGCTGATGTGCAGTTATTTCTTATTATTATGCTTTTACTGTGAATTTCTAGAGATGTGTGGGGTATAAGAAGACATGAAGGATCCACAGGAGACCATGAGCACCCTGGTCTCAATCTGGTTTAACAAAACAGTTCTTTGCCACACTTTGGTGTGTGCAGGAAACTAATTCACTCCACCCAAACAGCTAACTTAGTGTAGTTCACCAAGATGCCAGGTGTCAGCTCTGACATTTGGTCAGGGCTCTTTATTCTTTCTGCTTTTTTATTTACAACATCTAGTAAACACTCCTGCCAGGCCTTTGCACAAGCTGTTCTACCTAACCAGAAGGAAAGGCTGTTTACCCCCATGCTGACCACGACGTCAGCATGAGAGACAGACAGTCTGCTGCATGGCGGTGTTCTCATCTGAAACCCCTGTTGTCGCTCACCTTCTCACAGAGATTATTAATTTTAACAAAATGCCCATGTATGTGTTTAGCATACAAAATTGTTTCCAAATAAAAAATTTTAGGATTTACCATAAACCATGCGCTTTTTTGTGAGCACGATCATGATTTTCTCCATTAAATAAGAAATGATACATGGGTCATTTGTGAGAACATGTTATTTGTGAACTGTTTTCCAGGACCTGCATGTTATCAGTACAGACGAGAACAGGGTGGTGGCCGCCGTCCGGGAATGGAATCAGAATGATACATACAACTTGTACGTCTCAGAGGAGAGAGGGATCTTCTTCACTCTGGCTTTGGAGAATGTCATAAGCAGCATGGGCCTGGAGGGCAATGTCATGATCGATCTTTATGAGGTATGTAGTTTTATACTTCCCTATATGTTATGTTACAGCAGGAACCCTTATGCATTAGTTTGTGACTCTGCTAGAGTGCTGGTGTTATTGAAAGTTGCCCAGGGCTCTAAATAATATTTCTGTATAGTAGTAGATCATCTTCAGTTAAACTGTCAGATAAATTGAAAAGCTAGATGTGCATGTATAAGACAAAATAAGTGCAGTATTTCCCCAGTTGCTCATCATATCATATTTTTTTCAGTGTGTTTGTGCCAAGTGCATAAAGGTAAATGATGTAAACTAATTAAGTTGAATTAAAGACTTTAAAAGAACATTCCCTTATACGTGTAACAACGATTTGCCTCTTTGTATTAGATCATGTTTTATTTTTGAATCTGTAAGTTTATTGTATGTGTGAGACAATTTACTGATGAGCTACAGTCCTGTTTTGTTTTCAAATATTTCCTATTTTAGTTTCTTGTCTAGGTGCCATTTAGCATAATAATATAAAAAAAATCAGGTAAATCTTCCGATATTTACTCTTAATTAAATTTATCTAAAGGTTGTTACTTCATCATTTGAGAGATAAATTGCATAAACTTGAAAGCAGAGGAGAATGCTGTACCTTTGATGAGGAGTTTCTGACAGGCAATTCATGTCCTTGATACATTATTATACATTCTTCTCCTAACATGTAATTTGCAGGTAACTGAGGTAACAAGTATTGTGTGTCATCGCCGCATCAAGTCATTGATACCAGACATTAAACTGCACTTTGACCTCAGTGACTGAATCAGTTCTGGTCACTGATTGGGGTCACTGACTGAAAGGTGCATGAGTTAAAGATGATCACGTTGAGACTTTGTCTGGGTAATGAAATGTGGTGCTTCTGTTCTGGAGATGCAGTTCTACAGGGGAAACAGATGACATAAAACCTAAAAAACTACTACTACTACTACTACTACTAATAATAATAATAATAATAATAATAATAATAATACACTAGCAATTACAAATCACATCCAGATATTTTGTATAGTTCATTGCAGTTTATTTATTTATTTATTTATTTTTTTATGGACTGTTTTTATATTTTGCCAAAATGTTTTCTTCAGTTCTCTGGAACATGCCCCCTTACAAGAGGACAAAAATAAAGATATTTCCAAACCTGACACGTACCTGAACAATGCGTGCCCGTGTTCTTTCTACTCCCATGGCCTTCACTTTCCTGTTACCTTTCTCAAGTTTAAATTATCAAGGGCTGATTCATTTTTCAGCTTTTTCCATTTTCCTAGGTAGCAGGGATAAAAGGAATGTTCTTAGCAAACAAAAAGCTTGAAAACCAAGTGAAGACTTATATCACGTACAACAAAGGGCGAGACTGGCGTTTACTTCAGGCCCCTTCCACAGACCTCAGGGGGAATAGCATCCACTGTGTATTGGTAAGTATGCAGCTGTAAAAGACGTTTTTTTTTTTTTGTCTCAAAATCTGAAGGGCTCATGTTGACGATTAGAAAAAGAGAGCTATTTTTTATACGATAGAATTAGGCAGCCAAAGGCAGAAACATCTTCAAATGGATCGTTTGCGTAATGTACCAAATGCCTTGGAGCAGTTATATATACAGTATATTCATTTACAATCGCTCTCACAACGGCCAGCTGTCTTGAGGGTAAATACCATAGGATAAATTGCACCAAACCCCAAAACGATTTAGATGTGATATACTGCTTTTTCAAGACAACCTGAAATTAGATGTCCTTTAAATCTGATTCAACTTTACATCCTATACAAAAAAAGAGATACCTTTAGACCAGAGATTACAAAGTGGGCCATGTTGATCTGAGTAAGATGGCTGGGTTTCGCTTCCTCATCACTCACAAATGACACTTTTGCAGTCAGTGGGGGGGGCATAGGGCTCGGGATGTAATCCAGCGATTTGTACCCTCCTTGGGGCATGTGTCGCCCAGTAAAACTTGCAGCCATTAGAGTGAAAGGAATCAGCTGGCCCTCAGTGCAGTGTACCCATCTAAGGTGTGCACCCGTGTTCATCCCTCCCGGACGGTCTGGGTGCCGTGCGTCGAAGAGGAGATACGAGTACCAAGTAATCGGCTACGACTAACCTGGAAGAAAAGAGGATCAAATACCAGAAAAGAAAGATGTCATCAGTATTAGAGCCTCGCATGTGCAAGTGGGTGGAAGAACACCTTTCTTTAAACTGTAATTGTTGTAATAAAGCTCGGGCAAAACGGTATTAAAATAACTCTAAAAAAGTGCAGTCAGAAAGCATTTTTATACTTTTTTCGTTGCATCTACACTTTAATTTATGTTTTATAAGCTTCAGTTTTAACAGGGTCTCAAATTAGTGGCAGCTTGAGGCAAATGATGCAGCTGTCCAATAAATGACAATGTCAGCAAACTGCTATGATGTGTTGGGAAGAAAAAATAGCTTGATAGGTGGTTCACGCATAACCCTGTTTTTACAGACATGCTGGGTGGACACCAGCTGTGAGCACAGCGCATAATTATTTATTATGGCAAACAGCAGCGAAAGGTCATTTGGAATCTGTGTTCTGACGGCAAAAGAGAAGAAAAAAAAAAAAATCCCGCCAGTTTCTATCACTGACACGGCCACGTCGAAGGTTTCCAAACTTTAAATAAGTTTTAATCAGGAGTCAAACCTTTTCATTTCTTCTGTTTTAGGTGCCTTTTGTTCGCACAGCATCTGGAGCGTGAAGAAAGTGTTGTTGCCAGGATACCGTAGTAAATATTTTCTCCAATTAGAGGCGAGGCACTCATCTCATTCTGCCTGTCTTCATTGTTTAATTGGGTAGTTTGCGGGCGGAAAACTGCAGCAAGTTAAAAAAGGGATAAAAATATTTCCCGCTGTTACTCACTGTTTCAGATATTCAGCAATGTGCCGCTAAACAGCCAGTGAGATTTTGATGTGCTAGCAAAGCATTCTAAGGAAAAGAAAGGGATTTCATTTCCCTGAACAGGGCCTCCCATTTGCAGTTCAAGGTGGTTCGCATAGCTTTCTAAATATTGAAGTGCTATTAATGAAGGCCACCATTAAAGTTTTGCATACTGTTGGAATAGTTTTTATGTTGAATAGGTCATATGATGAATGGCTCAATAAACAACTACCAGAAAAATGCATATTTGTGCTGTATAAAGTTTCAGTTGTAACAATGCTTTTTTTTCCATTCTCCAACTTGCTGTCAGCATTGGCATTTGCCTTGTTCAAATACAAAGTGTGGGGAGAAAAGGTCATCTCCATCACAAAGTAGTCAAGTAATTGGGAACTTACATCAGACTAAGAGCACATTAGGGAGGTCACACCTCTGAGCAGTGATTTACTGGTTTAGGTACAGTTGAATTGCAGTGAAACAGTGCGTTTCGTTACATTTTGTACTTTCTTTCAGCCTTACTGTTCACTGCATCTGCACCTTCATGTGTCAGAGAACCCATATACATCGGGAACAATAGCCAGCAAAGAATCGGCCCCCGGTATCATTGTGGCATCAGGTGGGTTTCGATCTTATAAAACAGTGTACCATCTGCACTAGTTGCTGCCTGTAAATGAAGGTGTTAAGGACTTTCATTAAAGATTATTAATGTCTATATTTCCACTTTACTGACTTTAGGTTGTACCTGATGTCTAATAGCAATTATTAGTAAGCAACAGTGATAAAATAAATACCAGCATCTGCTGGTGCTGATTTTTATTTTTCTAATGTTATTTCTTGGTAGATTTAGATGTTCTGTTTGTAGGGAGGGGGGGAATCTTAAGCAGATGAAGTTCTAAAAAGAGCTGTGACAACCCAGTGAAATTAATTTTAGATCTGATCCTTGCCAAACTATCACATTATAATACAGTACAAGTGTTGTTTTGTCCCTCCAGGTGGTGGAATCTTATCAGACACATATTTGTTACTCTAGGTGCGCTTTAACAATCTGTTATGTTGGCTGCCTTAGTAATTTCTTTTCATCTTCCAGAAAGGACTAAACTTTGGAACAGCCAAACATAACCATATGGCATTTTTTTTTCCTTTTTGACTTAATTATTAAAATATTTGACTGTTAAAATGCCAACAGCAGTAATAATATGACAAAAGATGATTTGTACACAATTTGCATTTACCATCTTTCAGTCTAACACTGTGTAAATGTATGGAACTGGTTGTTTGCCACCCTTCCATGCCAGAATTATCCTGCTTTTCTGTCAGATTAAGTGTTGTTTTCAGTTATGCTTCGGAATAAAATTATGCTTGTTTGCGCTTAAACATTATCATTTGTCACGATCTGTTTTTGTTTGCAAGTTTGTGAGATTGTAGACCCTGTTTAAACGCGACACCTTTAAAACATTTTCGCACTTTGACTTACGGTAGCTTTTGATATTGGTGCAAGACAGGTCATACCAAGTGTGCGATACTGTACTGTATTTGTTGATTTATTTACATTTTTTTGATTTTTATTTCCAGTTCAGTTTTTATTACGGATCAGCTTAGGTATGGATTAAAAAATTGTTAGAACTAAAGCTTCCATTTGGATACCGATATATAGGTATGAATTTTCAAGAGCTGCCGTAGCGACAAATCAGAAACAGAAAGTTGAAATCCCGAGGAATTGTGGTATATCGCTTTCACGTGAACTTACTAAGTGCAGCAAATACAGCTACTGGCCAACAGTCCAGCAGGGGATTTAGAAGAGGAGCCGTTTACAAGATTTTGATCTTAACTTGTTCAACATTCAGTAATTCTACATTTATTGACTTTGTCAGCCTGACCCCTGAATATAATATTCAGAATTATTTTTTAATAGTTATTCTACTGGCATCCCATCCAGGGTAATTTCATAGCCAAGGACCCATATTGCTTCTGGATCCCTCTTCAGGATAAGGGGTTACTGATGATGAATGGATGGATGGATGGATTGTTTTGCTGTTATGCTATTACATATTAGGTTTATTATAATTTTATTAGTTCATTCACACTGAAATAAAATGGACACGGTACCCACAAAATTTTGTAGTTAAAAAAATATGTAATATATTAACTGTACACAAATTTTATGTCAAAACATATTGCCTATATCTTTTTTCCTTTTGACATTTCCCACTACATACTTAAACTCTTTTGAAGCTAATAGTGTTTCCTTGATGTGATGAATGGAACCTCAAGGGGGTCTCAGTGGCTTTAATGGTTTCTTTTTCCCAGGTTCCATTGGCTCTGAACTCACCACTAATAACGTCAGCATGTTCATCACCTCGGATGCTGGGAACACATGGAGGCAGGTAAGGAAGAACATGGTAATTCTTAAACACAAATTCTAAGCATTTAAATTGAAATATTCACTCATGGGAACATCTTAAAGATGTTTAATAGTAAATGATGTTACAGGCATCAAATGAAACTGTGAAAGGAATTGGTATGTATGCTTCATTCTGATAGGCCCTTTTTACCTGGCATTGTGTAGTTCTTTTCTTAACCTTGTTTACATCCTTAAAAATTTCAACCTGAAACATGTTGTATAAATACTTTGACTTGCATGTATTAAAACATATACACTCTGATAAAGTAGCTGCACAGAATTCAATTTGACCCTTATGAGAAAATGCACCTTTAAACAGCAGTGAGGTGTCAGTGTTTACAGAATCCAGGTTTGTAAAGCCCAGGAGTCCTATTTGCACACCTTTTATTTACTTCATGTTCACATCTGGACTCACATGACCACCGGACGTGGGTCACTGGAAGGAAACAGTAAGGCAGTACATGCAGAATAATGCTATTTGTTAAGTTAGAGCTCTTACAGTAGGTGGCTCATACATGTGTACCACCGATTCAAACCTGAATCGTAAGTCGTTACTTGTTTGTTGTCGCAATAAAAAATTCTTTAGTGGTTCATAAACTTCGCTGCAAGTAGATGGAATGACATGCAAACAGTCAAACTGACAATTAGGACAAATTCTTCCAAAGAGGAGATTTTTTTTCTTTCCTTGGGATTAAAATTGCTGAAAATAGGTACCCTACTGAATTCATATTTTATTTTGACATTAAACACGTATAACAAGTATCTGAGATTTACGGGCTGGTATACTTATAAATTATTAATATGAACAGAGGGCTAAGATAATAGGAAGCTATCAGTCTTCCTCTGATAATTAGAGGAGTTCCAATGAGATGCACAGTTTTTTCAACACTGGCAGAACAATGGAAAGAAAACAATGACAAGCAATTTTTTAAATCACTATTTGTATTTAGTTTTCACAGACATGCCTCTGAGCTTATGCTGTAATGGGAATAATCAAATATTATAAAGGTTTTTTTCAAAGTAACACCTTCAGTTTAAGGGTTTGTAATATTATATAAGAGAGTCTGTTGATGCTTTAGTTCAGATTTTACAGACACTTGGCTTTTAATAAAAGTACAAATCAGACAGGGGTGACTTAGCAGACAAGCCAGGTCCTCTCTAACCCAAAGCCAGTTCCCATTGTTGCAGATTTACAGTGCTGTGCAAAAGTCTTAGGCATGCAACTTCAATGACTGTTGAGAAGTACAGGTAGATTCTTATCTACCATCAGGGAG
>UFQX01000723.1:301619-334072 GCA_900497675.1 Arapaima gigas | reverse complement strand
ACCTGTACTTCTCAACACACATTCAAGTTGCATGACTAAGACTTTTGCACAGTACTGTATGTAGACCGCAAGTTATTGGTGTTTGTGCTTTTGACCGGCTAATATTGAGAATACAGACAGTGAACCTTGACCTGTTTGTTGGGTCACTGCATCGCAGTGACATTTCCAATGTAAATTATTGTGCCCCAAAAAATTTAGCAGTTGATTTTAAACACAGAAGCTTACAATGTTAAAATGTTAAATGCCTTTAAAACACCTNTCCAATGTAAATTATTGTGCCCCAAAAAATTTAGCAGTTGATTTTAAACACAGAAGCTTACAATGTTAAAATGTTAAATGCCTTTAAAACACCTTGAATTCTCTTATGCAAACTTGCATGCAGTTTAAGGTAGAGGTTGGTAGGTTCTTCCAAACATTTTGAGGAACTGGCCACAGTTGTTCTGCACACTTTGACTGTCTCTGCATGTCCTCCCAGACTGACTGGATCATGTTGAGATCAGGGCTCTGTGGGGACCAGACCATGTGTTGCAGGATTTCTTCTTTTTGTTCAACATAGTTGTGTATGACTGAGATTGGGTGTTTGAGGTCATTCTCAGGCTGCAGAATGAATTTGGGACCAATGAGAAACCTCCCTGATGGTAGGTCAGAATCTACCTGTACTTCTCAACACACATTCAAGTTGCATGCCTAACACTTTTGCACAGTACTGTATGTAGACCGCAAGTTATCGATGTTTGTGCTTTTGACCAGCTACTATTGAGAATACAGACAGTGAAAGATCCTCGACCTGTTTGTTGGGTCACTGCATTGCAGTGACATTTCCGATGTAAATTATTGTGCCCCAAAAAATTCAGTTATTTATCAGTTGATTTTCAACACAGAAGATTACAATGTTACAACATTACTTATAATTTTCCCCCAATACAGCTGAGCATTTTTCCTTGGAATAATTCTGGGTTAATGACGTATCCACAGCTGGAAGTGTGATTCCAACAAGTCCTTCAAGAACGAGGTGGTGGACCTAAGCACTGCACTACTTGCTTTCCACCTCAGTTATTTCTCCCACCCTACCGGGTCTCTGCAGCCATGCACCTAGATGATGTCATCATACGTAGTTGGACGTGAGCTGAACATTTACAGCACAACCAAACTGTCCTAGAGACACTTTGCTGGGTGGGACTAAATGCCAACGGACAAAAATGTCACTTTGGTTACGCCGAAACATAACACTTGCACTATACAATAAGGTGTGGATGTCTCTGCCCACAAGAAGCCAAAGTCAAAGCTGTCTTCCACTGGCCAAACCCCCGAATGAAGAAACAAGTAAGGTCTTTCCAGTTATTGCCGGCAATTCCTTGCCCATTTTGCTCAAATTGTCAGTCCCTTCTTTGGTCTCCCCAAGACATCAGCACCCAGCAGGGTCCCGTGGACCAGTCAGGAGGACACTGCACTCTGTGCTTTAAAAGAGGCATTGTGCTCCTTCCCCATACTCCGGAATCTGGACTTCCAAACCCCCTTTATCATCCAGACGGAGGCATCGGACGACAGGTTGAAGGCTGTAGTATGGGGAAGTGCGAGGAGGAGAGAAGCATCCCATCTTCTCAGCCGCAATCTCCTTCCCTGGGAACAGAAGTATACTGTGGTTAAAAATGAACTCCTGGCAGTGAAATGGGCTCTGAAGCACTGACACAGGTGGAAAGGTAACATACAGTAGCTACTCAGCATAGTACCCCAAACCTAACAGAAGTACCTCTTCCACACAGCCTATGGTAATCCTTTGGAGGGAGATCTTGGCCAACATAAAACCTTATGCCATCGGCAGACCCAGTTTTACTAGCCTGGTATCTGCAGTGATATCTGGGGGAATCCTCTGATTGCAAGAGGCCAAACCCACCCAACATCCCAAGGGTACCGCTTCAACCCTTCCCCTTAGTGGAGACCCTCTTTGAGCATGTAGCCTTGGACCTCACTGGAGCGGTCACATGCGGACCCTGCTTCACTTTGATAATCGAGGATTACACAACCTGCTACCCAGAAGTAACGGCCTTGCACAACATTGTGGTGAAGACCACTATTTTGTGTGTCTCCCCATGTGAGAAAACAGTTCATTTATATGACTGTTGGGCCCCCCCCCCCCCAAACCAAAGCATTTACTTTGTGATGTGACCTTTTCAGCTTTTTTTTTGGTCCCAAATCATACCGACCTCATTCAAACACGCAGTGACCAACTTACCGGAAGAAGACTGAGACCAAAGTTTGGTTTTAAACATCCACCTCATATTTAGGCGTTTCGGTTTATTACGGAATACAAGCGCTGCAATAAATCCTTGTTAGAAGTGTGTGATCCCAGTATTGCCTGTTTAAGTCATTTAAACTGCATGAATTAATGGAGCAGTTCTTCCAGGTAAGAAAAACCACGAAATACACACAGGTTGACTTTACGATAAACGTAATTCACTATCTGCTACCTTGAATATTTCGATCGGACGTTATTTCCGATGGATGAGAGATTTGTTTTTTTCCCCCAGACAAAAATTTGTTTAAGGCAATTAGAGAAAATTTTCCCCGGAGCCTCTTGATGTTCCAAACATCTTTAGGCATAGGATCGGATCCCTTTGGAATCTTTAAGCTCTTTGGCTGAACATTTCTTGGCAATTTCACTGTCTCTTTGCCTGCCTCCTGGATCTTCCAGTGTAGAATCTATCCAGCTGAGCCATCAAAGCCCCAACGCAGGTTCCGTTTAATCTGCAATGAATTGCAAGATGAGTCATTGGAGCTATTTGAGTTCCCATGGTGAAGAATGTACATTTAAGAGCTACCGATACCACAAATACTGCAGGAAAAAATAAATCTGCCTCGATTGTAAAATAAACCGCATCGCTTGAGTCAGTGACTCATGTTTTAAGTGAAGATTTCTTTATGTTGTTCAAAGTGGCTCAGCCTTCAGGTGTTTCCTCACGACCGGTAATAACTGAACAGCACCAAACAAGTTTTAATCTGATCGGGCAAACATCTCACTGATCTGTTCCGTTTTGACTCAACACTTTGACATTCGCCATCCCATCTGCAGCCGTTCCCCCGCTTGCTGTAACCTACCGGGGGATCAGCAGTCTGATCCGGACACCTCGGTGATCTAACCTCTTCAGTGAATTCAGAGTACAAGATGTTACAGTAACTCCTTGGTATCCTAATCTAATTTGTCCCCGGAAACGTACTGGATGCTGATTTTTTTGGATACCGAATGACATTATTTCTCTTTATTTTAAATGGGAGGGAAAAATGAATAAATAACGCACTCCCAGACCATGGGAAAAGCACCTATATCACTATCAAACCATCAAACCAAGACTCGAAACTTTAAACACCAGTTACCTGACTCGAAAGCGCTTAAAACTGTCATCGATTTGCGTGTTTGTAGCGCGTGGAACGGCACACGCGGGCGATGAGAGTGCGCATGCGCGGCATTTGCCGCCGGAGTTCAGTGTCATTCGATGTTGGATAAAAGGAATAGACGTGTTAAAGTGACCCGCCTCTTTGTTTCACGCAACAACCGACATTTAAATAACAGGTTTATTTGAAAAAAATCAAATGTGGAACAAGTGTGGGGGTGAACATGTGCCGACAAAGCGAAACAGACGGAAACTGCCGATAACACCCGTGCACGCGCGTCAGGCCCCCCGATAAATCCGGGCACAATAGAGTGTATTATAATGCATACAGTATTACTCTTTACAGCGCACTGCGTGGTACCGCACAGCATTTATTTATATATATGTTTAATTATTTAGGTTTTTATTTGTGTTTTGATTTTATTATGGAAGAGCTTTTGATAAAAATTGGCCCTAGTTCTGCAGAGCCTCCAACTCCACTGGACCCACAGAAGTGGTGGGACCTTAAATCACGGTGACAAGTAAACAAGTAAGCGCTGAAAGAGCCGCTAAGGTTGCTGAGATTCCGCGCTGAAGGTGCGCAAGCGACAGGGTTGAACGGCTGTCTCGATGGCAACCAGCTGTGCACAGCTAGGACCCCTGTTGGCCAACTGGGGAACCGCCTCTAGGGGGTTATTGCAGGAGGAAAGATAGGAGCCAAATACCCCGGGCTGCACTGATACCAGAACATTATACCAGAAGATCTCACTGTGCTGGTGCACCAGTGGGTACCAGGGCTGTAAAGAAATTATTGTTAGTGGGGACTTAGTGGGTGACAATACCAGGTTATTTATACAAATATTAACTGCCATTTATGAGCCCAGATGTGTTACAAGGTTGCGACAGCGAAAGACACACACGAAAAACCTCAGTCAGATCAATATTTGGTGGGACCACCCTTTGCCTTTAAAACACCATCAGTTCTCTTATGCAAACTTGCATGCAGTTTAAGGTAGAGGTTGGTAGGTTCTTCCAAACATTTTGAGGAACTGGCCACAGTTGTTCTGCACACTTTGACTGTCTCTGCATGTCCTCCCAGACTGACTCGATCATGTTGAGATCAGGGTTCTGTGGGGACCAGACCATGTGTTGCAGGATTCCTTCTTTTTGCTCAACATAGTTGTGTATGACTGAGATTGGGTGTTGGAGGTCATTCTCAGGCTGCAGAATGAATTTGGGACCAATGAGAAACCTCCCTGATGGTAGATGAGAATCTACCTGTCCTTCTCAACACACATTCAAGTTGCATGACTAACACTTTTGCACAGTACTGTACCTTCGGTAACCCCCCCCCCCCCTCGGCCCTGCCATGGGACATTATAGTTAAACATTTGCTTGTATTGAACACCACACTTTCCAGCCACTGTTCTACATGTTGAACTTCGACTGCGAAGACATGTTCCTACATCAGCCTTTTCATACCTGGCATTTACCACCTTAGTCCTCAGTAAACGCCACACTATCTGTACTGTGGATGGACTGAAGCGATGATTCAGACAGACGGACCTGCGTGGCTTTTCTCTCGGTCCAGCTTGACAGCTCTACTTATGCAGGTCAGTACTTTGCAATGATCAGTTAATTCATTAAATTTATTGCTTAGTTCTGCTGCTCGCTGTGCTCTGCTTGCCAGGGGCCACAGCCCTGCAGTTCCTTTCCCATATGCGATGGTGGCACTTTCCCAGCACATAAAAGTATATATTTCACTCTTTTAATGCCTGTAAAATCTAGAATTCAGCTTCAATTTGAAGCCGTGAGATGTTTCAGAATTTTACATAAAGCAAACGGCCTGAATCGTCATGCCTTCCAGAGGTGAACCACAGCCGCGCATGATCTCCTTAACTCGTGCGGAGATGCAAGACGCTGCTTGTGGATTCCTGTTTGAGCCATTTTGCGGACTCACTGTCTTCTCGCCGGACCTGCGTTTGCCTTCGTTCTTGTTTCGATCTGGACGTTCACCTCCATGTCCGCGACTCTGAAGATCCTGCCTCGTTCTTCTCACCGTCATCCCTGTTGCACTGGTCTCCTCCACGAATCTGGCCATCCAGCTTCTTACACCTCTAACCTGTTAGCAACCCTAGTACTATTGTTAAGAAACCATAATGCCTTATTAGCCCAAAAAGGACCTCAAAAAACTCATCCAAGTTTTTTCAATAAATAAATTCTTCTAAAAGGGGGAGATGGTGTCCCAAAAACATGTCAAATGATGTTATATCTGCAACTCACAAAGACTAGAACTTTGATTCCAGTTTCTCTTTACTTTAAGAATGTAAGTGGGGGGATGTTTCTTGTCTGCTAGTTTTTACAGTTTGATCTCAGTTGAACTGTAATAGTCTGCTGGTAAAAACCTGTTTTCTGGACCTATAGTGCTTGATAGTCCTGGTCTCCCTTTTGGCCCAGAAGGTCAGCTGACCGGCCTGTAAAAGCAGCAGTAAATCAGGAACCCAAATGTGTCACTGTTGTCTGCAGTTGTCATATTTGTGACGTCACGATCTTTTGCCTCTGTGATTTTTCCTGTTCTTTGTCACGTAACTGCGATGACTTTATCGGATAGAACGTATCTGGATAAAGTGGATATAAACAGCAAAAATATCAGTTAACATTCACTCTTAGTTTGCACGGCTCCTCTCCATTCCTGCCTCAAAGTCTTCTACTCCTCAGGTGCTCAGGTAGCAAAGCAACTAAATGAAAACCTTCAGATCTCCCCGTGTTCCATTAAAATTTTCCCACCTCTGAATACCCTGCAAACGTTATTTTTTTCGGTTATTTTGCTGCTTCGGCTTTGAGTCGAAGCCGTTTCTCGAAGCGTCTCCGCGAAGAAGGGATAACAAGGATTTTGGATGAAGAGGACCAAAAAAATGAGTGAGGTGTGACGAAAAAATGTTCCTGCTTTGAAACTCTCCGGCTGCAAGCAGCTCTAGCAGGACTCAGACTCTAGTGGCTAAAGCTGCTGCTTTTGGCCCGTAAGGGACACAGGTTTGATTCCCACCTCCTGCTGCTGCAGGGACCTCGATCGAGACCCCTGCCCTCAAATTACAGCTACAAAAACTACCTTGGTGTGTAAGCGGACAGTTTACCCCTGTAAGCTGCTTAGCTAGATGAGTAAATGATGCAAATACGACCAGAGTGTTATGGGGTTAACTCTGGAAAAGTGTCTGGTCAACAACCACAATGTGAGCAGGTATGGAGCGGCGGTGGCCACGTGAGGTGGACGAGGCTGAAGACGGCTGGTTTTCCCAAAATAAAATTAGATTTCTATTGAGGGAACGCGGCCAACCCTGGCAATTCGAAACGCAGACAATAATAAGAGGAACCTTCTGGTTGGCAGCGTTCAAAGGAATTACATCACATCGCGGACCCGCCTGCTGCACGTTCAGAGACGGACTGTCCACGTAATATACACCGCACCCAAACTGAAGCGCTTTTACACTTCGACATCGAGGTTTTCACACCCCCCCCCCCCAAACCGCTCCGCATGTGAGCAGGTATTACTGTTCTCCTCCCGTCCCATTTGCCGCAGCTCCCCACCGGCCAAGTGGCTCCTCCGCCCTCCGGCGCTACCATACAGCTAAATATAACCCTGAGCCAACTTTTATGAGACAACTTTTTAATCAAAATAACCACGCTAATCTGCGCTTAACCCATTCCGGCACGTGCCGCCGCGTTTCGTCTCCCCTCGGCGGTAACCACCTTACGTAACGCCGCGGCCCTCCTTCCTGGGCTCCGTGCAGCCTGTAGGGGGCAGTGTGGCACCACAGCTTCCGAAACTCTTGTTTACTGAGGGGGGGGGGAAGAAAGGGAGGAAAGTATCAAAATAAAGGCAATTTTCAGAATATCTAAAGTGTGGCTGCAAACCTTGACACTATTAAAAGGCGGCAGATGAGAAATGTAACTGTATCGCGGCGAGGAGGGTAATTAAAAGGTGGAATAGCATGGGAAGTCCTCATGCTTAAAATCCAGATAGCGCTATTAAGAATGGGAGATTAACGTTCCTTTTGTGTATAAATAACATTCTGCCTTATGAATTCTAAATATACGGACCGTGTGGCACGTGTGCCTAATCCGAATGCATTTTTCTGCGCCCGACGCTCACAAACTCAAGGCCTTTCCCCAACGTCGCTCGGTCCGATTTGAGCCGAGTGACCCCCCCCCCCCGGGTCTGCCGACGTGGAATCTAAACATCACAATTCATTAGGACTAAAATGTGATTATGCACAGTTTTTTGTGTGATAAGCTAAAGCGGAATAAATACACACTTTGGCGATGCACATTGAACAGTCAATGCCTGGTTTTCATGACAATTACTCAACGCTTTAGAGATTTGAAGGTCAGCCTTGACCACGGGGAGATACAGTGAGACTTTCCTCTGTGGTGGATGTCAGTTTTTATTAACAGCTCATTTTGGCATTTGCCTCATCGCGAGGAAGCTGTGACTCGCCTTAACCTTTCTTCAGATAGGCTCAGGAACCCTAGATGCTTCAAATGGAAATCAATAGATACTAAGGCTGTTTTCTGGCATCTGAGTGGTCGGTGAACAGAATCTGTTTTGCAGATTCAGCTCTTTCTATAGACCACACGGTTTGCCGCCAGTCAGTTTTCGCTAACCATTTTCTCCCGGTCAGGGTTATGGAGCTGCACGCTGGATTGGGGACCAGTCCGTCACAGCGTGGCCACACGCACCACGGGCAGTTCAGAGTCATCCAATAACCTGCAACACGTGGCTTTGCACTATGAGAGGAAAAGCTGGTGGAAACCTATGCAGGTTTGGGGAGAACATGGAAACCCCACACAGACTGAGCTGGATCCAAACCCATATGAGAACCGTCCAGATGCTGTGAGACTGCAGTGCTACTTGCTGCACCACCTGGCTTCACGTTCACGTGCTCATAACACGAGTGCTTGGCACGTGTATCCTGATCATGTATGTGTGAGGTCTGGGGTGGGAGGCTGGGGGATGAGGGTCGCTGCTGAAGTTGAGAAGATATTCTAAAGGCAGAGTCAAGAGGTTCTGTCACTAATGCCCAGCAATGGGCTGATTTTGATGTTTGCATAGAAACACGCCCCGTCTTGGTAAAGGTTGTAACTTATAGCACCGACTTGACAGGAGATGTTCATCGAAACCTCGTGTGCCTCTCCGGCACGAAGCGTCGCCTTCAGAACGCTGTGGCTCTTACAGCAGGTCTCTGTTGATGTAGTCCAATGTAGGCCTCATGCGGACCAGAGAAGCACGTCACAGCAAAACATAGTATAGCTGGGATGTTTTTCTCCACGGGGAATAGTGGGAAATCTCATTACTGTAGATATAATTCGACCAAAGCGCACAGACACTGGCAGCACTTTCAGCGGGAATCGTGTCGGCCTGTTTGTGTACCAGCGCGAAAAGGATTTTATTTTCCGAATTATAATATGCAAAGACATAAAAGATACAAAGATATATGTATTATAAATATGGTTTTATAGTCACAAATGTGGAGCAAAATACCAGTAAAAGAGAGTGTACCGGGGCACCATGTAGGGGGGTCCTCTGTGCTGCGCTTTAATGTCTCTGCACACGTCACACGTACATTTCCTTATGCTGAAATAGGAGGCGACGGCATGGAATTGGACATAGCATAATATATCAACATTTAGTAAATAAAAAGAATGAATTAGTGGTCATTGAAATTTGGAGCTTTGCGGTTTTCAGAACTTGAATGCAGGAATTTTAACGTCTGATAGTTCAACCTTTACCGAGGGGTGCGGAGTTTTCTTCACTGTTAAAGACTGTCGTAGTTCTACTGAAAGCGACTGCATTGTCCTCCTTGTGCTCGGTATAGTTCTCCACTTAAATTCACCTGTCATTCTAAAGTAGAAAAACAACATACAGCAATAGTGCATTTTTTTTTGTCTTGGAAATGGGGGGGAAAGTGGTAATGAAGGATTGAGAAAGAAAGTCACCAGTCGATATGAAAAATGCTAGTTTGGGAACTTTTTCAGGCACGGATGAGATCAGTCAAAGTCCCTGTCGCAGATATAACAGTTCATTCCTTTTTCAGCGGGACCCACGCTTGGCAGACGTGAAGGGATGAAACGTAGGGCTGCGCCGCGGAAACAAACGGAGCATCGACGCACCTCCTCACGTCTCTGCCAAGAGGTCGCATAAACGTTTAACTGTTTGTCGAACTCGACCCTCGCCTGACAAATGACGGGGGACCGCGTTGCGTCGCACGGAAACGTGCGAGATCGGATCCGGTGTTACTCGCTTTCGCACGAGTCAAATCGTCCACGCCTTGTTTTCCAGAGTCAACTGTCGCAGGCAAGGAAACTTCTTTTAAACTGTGCCACTCGGCCGCCCGGATCAACATTTGACCGGCCTAAGGCCTGGCTGGAAAAAAAAAATAAAAAAAAGATACAAGGCACTAAAATTTGCTTCTTATTTCAGAGCCGAGAAGACAATTGCGGGAATACCGGGGAAGTTTGCCCGCAGTGATCACATTCGCAGGCTTGTGAATTGAAGTGAAAGTTTCACATCTTCCCGCAGCGTTCGAGCGGTCTAATAAAAGCACTGTGAGGTTTACAGATCCACGGGGAGGCCTTTAATGCGGGCAATCTGCTTAAAGTACGAGGACGTCGGGCCACGAGCTTCCCCAGCCCCCCCCCCCCCCCCGATCGCGGCTGCAGAAGAAGAGCGGGCGTGACATCGTCGCGGTCCTCGCGTGCCACCGCTAGCCGACGGAGCGCTGATGCGGCTTTTTCAGGTGCGAAAGAAGATGAGCAGAAAGTGTGAACGTCGGGGGGTCCGGTGTCATGCCCGCCCTCTAATTATGAAGCTCATATTATCTGTGCTACAAGGAACCAAATCTGGCCACACCGCTGTGATATTAATCTACGGGGAACATAGCGGCCATCTCCTTTTCTGAAAGGCACTGACAAAGGGTCATCTCCTGACTCCTTAAACACGGGAGCAGACGTGGGTCCCGCTGCTCTTTATCCCAATCCGTCCTAAAGTTGCTGTCACGCACTTGTTTGTGACAAGTTCCAGCAACTCAGTGACACTATGGTTTCGTCTTCCGGAACTGGCGCTGTAGTAATAGCAAGGTGCTGGAGGGTTTGCCAGGCCACCTACTGCTCCAGGAACACCTGCGTGCAAGTGAGATGGTTCGCTCACGCTGCCTCGGTCCCGCGATGGAAGTCGGGTTCCAGCCGCGTTCCGATTGGACTCGTGCTTTCCTCGACCGTAGCTTTCCCTCCTGGGTCTCTTCTGCAGAAGGTCTTCATCGGCGTGTCACGCTTTAACCCACATGAGCGACGTGTCCTGCTGCTCCGTGCGTCACCTCAGCCCTCCTAGGGAAGCGTGAGGCTCGCAGGTCCACAGAAAATCAGGAGCCAAGGAAACGGCGCTCACTGCGTCACCCTTAGAGTGGTATTCTTTTCACAAGCTGGGAGAAGGTTCCTCTTGTGGTCTCCAAAAGAACTTATTCCACGTAAGGATTTCATCGAAAAAGCACATTTATGTGGGTGGTTTTAATTTGAACGTTCAGTTACGGCGTTGCATTCAAATAACGCAAACGTGGAACTCCTGTAGCGTGAGCGCTGGATCACGTTTTCTATGTAAGCGTCACTGATATTGTGAAGGTTGCAGCTGAAGAGAAAACCCGCCACTCCAGAGGAGAAGCGGGATCGATCATATGGCAGGAGAACGTAAGCAAACAAGACTGGTTAGACTCGTGCGCAGTTCTATCACGAGTCAACAGCTAAACAAGATCTGTGTGTAGTAATTCTCGTACGCCCCCCCCCACATTTAACTGTGTAACAGCAGGGAAACATGACGTGTTTCGCTGAGAACTGTTGTCGTTCATCACCGCAAAACAGCCTGTAATGTCAGCGTGAAAAGCAAAATCCACACATTTTTGTGGGACATACTACCGTGACCTGAACCATATAAAGAATAACAAAAAAGATTAAAGATTTAATTCATAGTCTAAATGTAAAGGACTTGATACGGAGAAAAACCAATGTGTCAGGCATCTCGGTTCAGACAGAAGAACCCTAGACAACCAAAACATCTGAAAGCACGTTCACGTCTCGCTGAAATATTCTGCCCCTTCCTGTCATTTCTGTAGATGAGCTCTGCAGAATAGACACTTAGAATGCTAATAATCCAGAGTGATCATATATATGATGTCTAACTAAACAATCCCTTCTCCATTTCATTGTACGCAGGTTCTGTGCGGATCTGGGCTGACAATTCTCAGTGCTGGATCATTAAATATTTGGCAGCTTCTGGAGTTCCTCTCACCCTGCCAGGCATGCTTCAAATCCAGGCAGAAGTAAGAGACTGGGGATGTGGGGCCAGGCTTTTTTCTGCATGTACAATGACTGGAATCACGTGTCACTGAAATGGGATGATGGTGGGTTTGGGGGGGGGGGGGTCTTAGTGAACCGAGCACTGCAGTCTCTGTCATCTAATGGATTTTGGTTGTCGCAATATTTGGAAAACCACCCCTCCTTGCCCCCACATTGTTGGGAGGAGTGGACCGATGGCTTGTGCCTCCATTTCGAAAAGTCAGAACATGGTAAGATTTACCACTGTGGGATCATGAACCTGGGCACGTGAAGACAGGTTGGTCCAGTTCCTGGAAACTGTTCAAGACTTGTGATCCAGTGGGTCAGGGAGTGAGTGTCTCTTTCACACTTGGTGTACAGCTTGATGGTCAGCCATGTAAAGGAGGGGGGCTGTTGGTAGCTCCAGGCTTGAACCTGCATCACAGCAGTGCAGATAGTCCATCTCCTTGGTATATACTGCACTTGGTCACCTGGGCGATTGTCTTTGAGTTGGTTTCTAATGTTGTCCTCCAGTGGTCCACTGAGTTCTTCATGAAGGTTGTTAGCATCTTATTGGCCTTGTACAGTGGTGTACACACACACACACACACACACACACACACACAGATGCATGACGAAATTCCCTTGGCTGAGAGAGTAGTTTGGAGGAAAAACGTGAAAAGGTGCTGGAGTGGAACAAAGGTAACTGAAAAACTGCACATCTGTGCCTCTCAGTACAAACCTGGAGGTTCAATTATTCCAAATAAAAAAGTCCTGTGCCTATAAATTCCCTAAACCTCAGTTGAAATCTGGTCTGCATTTGCTCTGCCCTAAATATGTTTGCGATGTTCCCCACAATACACATCCATCAGCACTCTGGCGGTGGCACAGCTTAACCGTCCCCTGCAAGGCCATCAGTATTTGGAAGCCCCTCTGGAGTTTTATCAATACCACCATGGCAAGCGGCACACGTCCTCGCCGCAGCCTGATCTGTTGGAACTATCATCTCTTAGCAACGTCATCCCAGATGCAATTATAGATAAGAATGATGCCATTTACCGCGGTATGAAGTGGAGCAATATTTTGCTTAGCCATGTCAGATTTTAATTTGCAAATGCATTCATTATTAGATGCTTTGGGGGTTTGGTCACCACTAAACTTCTTTGAGGGCCCCGAAGTTCATCATTGTCTGATGCCAGAGCTTTACAGCACATTACTATAAAAGGTTTGGCTTCCTGACAAACAAAATCCTTTTTGTGCGAACGGAGGTAATCTGTATTAAAGTTATTCAATGTACAATCAATACTTATGATTCTGCGCTCTGCCTTGAATAAAATATTGCCTTTAGAAATGGCCACTTAATCTAACTTTCAGGAGGCAGTTGGGATTAATTCAGAATCATAATTCTAATTTTTTTTACAAAATCGCTTTTGTTCCGCCTAAAAAAATGTTCGTTTTAGACTCCGGTGTTACATTCTGTAAGTGCTTGAGAACCAGATGTCCTGACTGGACGAAAAAAGTAAAAACTATTTATGGCTCCCCGTGAAAATGTATTAAAATCAATTAAAAAAAACAGGAGACATACAGCACTGTGCAAAAGTGTTAGTCATGCAGCTTGAATGTGTGTTGAGAAGTGCAGGTAGGTTCTCATCTACCATCAGGGAGGTTTCTCATTGGTCCCAAATTCATTGTGCAGCCTGAGAATGACCTCAAACACCCAATCTCAGTCATACACAACTATGTTGAGCAAAAAGAAGGAATCCTGCAACAGATGGTCTGGTCCCCACAGAGCCCTGTTCTCAACATGATCGAGTCAGTCTGGGAGGACATGCAGAGACAGTCAAAGTCTGCAGAACAACTGTGGCCAGTTTGGAAGAACCTACCAACCTCTACCTTAAACTGCATGCAAGTTTGCATAAGAGAATTGATGGTGTTTTAAAGACAAAGGGTGGTCCCACCAAATATTGATCTGACTGAGGTTTTATTGTCTACTGCACTTTTTAGAAGGTTTATTGGTTAATAAGTATTCGTGGCATTACTTCTGGAACCATCCTCGCTTCATAGCGTTTTTCCCACAGGGGCCTAAGACTTTTGCACAGTACTATATTTGTGAATGTTTTCAGTTTCTTTCTCATTTCACATTCATTTCAGAAACCTGTCACGACATTGTTTAGGCCCGCAGTTTTGGTTTATTTATTTATTTGTTTGTTTGTTTATTTATTTTTGTGCGGAATAAAACAAAACTCTTCTCTGTAAATCTGCGACGTTCAGCACCAAATCCCCCAGGAATTACAGGCCCTACAGATGGACCTCTTGATAGTAAATGCAACGGAGCTTGTCTGTAGCATGAAGGTACAGCCAGAACAAACATCAGCAAACTTCCCCAGTAGAGACCTGAAGGAACATTAGCAGAAACATCATGAAGACAATCTGCCTTTATTATCACGTGTTAGACCAGGACCCCCTACATCCCTAATTTTACCATCCAAAACGAAGCATTTTTTCCTCCGTTTCATAAAACGGCCACATTTCTGCATTCATTGCAGGAGGCCACTGTACAGGGGACCAATATTAGTCAGGCACATTTTCCCAGATAATCCTGCCTATACATCCAGACCGCATTTCGAGGCTTCAAGCAAACAACTAGGGAGTAAATAAAGCAGAATGGGATCCTAAGTGGTTTTTGTGTTCCTGTAGCATTAGCGGCGGAGACGTCGGCATGACCCTAATTTCTTCATGCACATCCCATACCGCGGTAGAGTTACACTCAGATAAACCTGCTGCGAATTCGCATCACTACCGCTCAGCGTAAAAAAAAACAACAAAAAAACAACAACAACAAAACATCATTTTCGGACGAGAGATTTCTGATGACCTTTTGCTCCAGCAGAGCAGAAGAAGAATCCTATCAGCCAAAGCCGACACGCCATATCTAGACAAAGGCGGGCGCAAAACTTCCGACATTAAATAAAAAAACACAATTAATGTTTTTAGCTCGTAGAAAAGCATTTCATTCCTTTTATTGTCCTGTTTGCGGTGAAGACCAGTAACAATGAGTGTAAAAGGCTTTTATGCTGTATTGTGTGTCCAGCAGTTTATGAGCAACTTTTCTGACAGGCCTGAAAGCGAATGCCGAGGAGGAGTCCGCTGCTGTTCGGCGCGACCGTCATCGCTGGCAGACATGACGCAGAAGCCAAACGCGATCCGTCCCGAGGGAGCCGCACACCGAAGGCGAGCGAGGCGGTCCGGGGGGGGCCTGTTTATTTACCCAGTCTAATCACATCCCTGGCGACAAGAGGGAGAAAAGGGATTACAGGGTTTGCCGGTTATACAGTCAGTACGGGAGGCTAAGGAGGAACGTGCAACTGCTGAGGTCCACATTTACGGTACAGATAGGAGTAATTTGGGTGTAACATAGTGAGGGACACAACAAGTTAAGTTTCACGGTGTATAAAGAAAAATCTGGAGCAGGAACGAAACATCGAGCATAAAAGGGCTTAATTTGGTTATGTTTGTAACAAAAAAATGGTGACAGGTTAGTAAGTCCTGAACTTGAGATGAATCCCTGCCGATGTTCTTCAGGTTTGGCTATAATTAAATAATAACACCTTTGTTTATAGTTTCTGAGCATGTTTATTGAAAATGGCTACAAAAAATGAGGAATATGGCAATAACGCAATTCGTAGCCTTAAAAATGTGCTCGGAATTTTTCTTTAAGCAACAAGCAAGCCTCTCATTCTTCAGGTGAATACAGGCAGTGTTGAACCGGCTTTTGGGATGCAAGAAACACGGGTGTTAAGCCACGGAATTCGTGAAGGTCACGGTTAAAGCTTTAGAAGGACGCGGGGGGCCATGGATAGGCAAAGTGTGAGTCGCGAAAGCAATTTTTGATAAAAGCATCAAACAAATGACTGAGTCTGAATACATTTTGTCAGTCAAGAAAGCCATCAAGTTGGGATCGCAGAGCCTCCTGCAGATAAGCGTGCAGGACAAACGTAAGGAGGCTCAAATGCCCCACGGTTCAAAAAACATACCCTCCAGTAGCAAAAAATGTCACCCTAGGCTACAAGAACGTGTATTTCACGGTTAGCTGTGGTTTCCGACAAATTTTGTGTTCCGTTGTTCTATTGCACCGGGGCAGGAGACCCCCAAAAGAGAAGCCATCACAGCCACAAATCCAGCAACAGAACCTGATCTTTGGTCACACTCCAGCCACAGTTTTATTTGCTGGAATAATGTCCTCCATATCTGTCCTTCATGAGGGATCCTCTGGCTCGGCGTCCAATTTGCCAGATAAAGTTGCTCTGCGTTACAACCTTATCAGCAAAGAGAAGGAACCCATTTCTCCTGACTTCAGAAATAAGCCAGACCTCAGACCTGCTGCACCAGGGAAAAATGGATTTCTGACTCTTCCCCGACTTATGTGGTCACAGATGCCCCTCAGCCGAAGTGAAGAGAAGAACACCCTTCCTTTCTCTGCCACCTTCCTCTCCCACTTACTCCCACAAGGGAATCACATCTATTATTTATGGTGCAAAGCAAAAGCAAGGTGCACAGTTGCTGTGGAAATCGTGATGGCTAAAGGTTTCAACACCGCCGGACAGAAATGAATGGGTAGAGGCCAGAAATCCTATTCAAGTAGGAAGCGCGCCATTTAACTCGATGTTCACCACTGCCAACAGTGCCATGTGGCGGATTACAGATCCTCTCTGGTTTGGTTTTTACTGCTGTTTCGGGCAATTATGCTCACCTGGGAGCCAATTCACTTTAGCCTGGGAATAAATGTGTACCTTTCTCCCTCAGACTGCCCTGCATCTGCCGGGTTACAGCAAGACGGACCGACCGCGTCTCGGTACAGAGAGGTGGGGTGGGGGAGATGGAAGTGGAACAGAAGGTGAAACTTCCCAGGTAATGAATCTTATTATAGTGTGATACCTGTTCCTCAGCTACTGGCTGCAGGTTGCATGCTTGTGTCATAGTGACAAACAGCGGGAAATGTGCCTTATTAGCGGGACCTCATCTGGATGAGCTGCACAAGAATGGAAAACAGCTCAGGACCCTCCCAGAAACCTCTGAGTCACTGCTGAGCAATCTGTGCTTTATCCCCGGAGGTATACATCAGGGAGTCGTAATTGCCGTGGTGGGTAGGACACTTCTCAAAGTAAAGCTCCAGCTTTCCGGAAGACAAGAGGGAAAAAAAACCCGCTAAAAACAGTCAAAGAAACAAACAAAAAATTTTACCCCACGCACAGACTCCACAATGGTCTATGAGTAACGGACTATTCCGCTGATTTGCATTTTTTTTGGAGGGAAAGCTTGTTGGTTCATCCTTGCTGCAGGAGGTGGAAGACAAATGCCGACGGGCAGCTTTAACACCCTTGTGACTTTCAGATGGTCTTTCAGCCAGAGCTGCAGCATTAGCAGCCTTTGTAACTGAACTTGCCTGTTAAGCGCTTTAGCTCTTTGGGCTACTTATGCTAACCTCATGTTTGTGGTCTCATGGGCGCCTGTTCAAAAATGCATTGCGGGGGAGTTTGCTTCGCTTGGCAATATGACGAACAGGGCTAAACAGCCTCAAAATCCACAAGATGATGTTTGAACAAGAACAGGACATTTGGCTTTCACGGCCACGTCCTCTTGGGCACCTCCTGAGATGTAAACCACTTCCTCGATGGAAGCGATTGGGATTGCTCAAATGTTCGTTCGCTCGCACGCTTCCTCCTCGAAAAGAAGAGGCCCGCACAAGATCGAGCGCCGCCGAAATACATTTTGTTTCGCGCGAACGTTAGCCGCTCTTCGGGCGAGTCAAAGAGTTTCTGCAGCATTGATAAATGCCTTTTTGGTCTTCCAGTCTAGGACCACCGTTGCCTCGGAGAAGCCAAGGACAAATGTCAAGTGCGTATTTGAACCGCACTCCAGAAACCCACAACAGTCTGATCAGGGAGGCACTTTCCAATTTTGCATGGTTAACTGAATAATGCACTTTGTCACAAGTCATCTTCTGGAAAACCCAGACTCTCTCATGTGAAGGAACCCTCACTTCTAAATGAATGCAGTTTCCATTAAATCACCTCTGTGATCGTGGATTGTAGAAGGTCAGGATCACGTGGGGCCGAGATACACTGTAGATTGCGGTCTTCGGCTGTCTAATGTGTTACGCTGTTAACAATCTGTTACAGCGATTGACCGTGAAAAACACATTAAAATGAATCACATGTGAAACAAGGCGCTTGTTATCGCAACCCCGATGTACAAAATCCTCACCCAGGAACTGTACCGAGTTCATTTCCCTAATAACAATGTATGAATAGCGTCCTAATTCCACCTCGACTTTCAACGGAGTAAAAAAACCTTGCTAGATGTGCGGCGAGGGGTGTGCAGTACGGAGCTGAAAACTGCAGAAGAGTCAACGGCTGTAACAATGTTCTGCAAATCCATGTGTCATGTTGCCATTAACAAAGCTTTCACCTTCATCAGCTGAATAGCGTTGCTCTCACTGATGTTGCTCCTCTTTTACTTTACAGTCTTTCCTTTAGCTCTCAGGGTCTCCGCCTCGCCTCTGCGGGGCTCTCTTGGGCTTTCGGTGACAGGTCGGTGACACGTCAGCGTCACGCCTGCTTCCTCCTCTCGATGTATGTGTACGTTTCGCCTTTCCAATGAACTGTGAGGTCGAAAAAAAATAGCCCTGGGAGCCGCAAGACCTCCAAAAAAAAAACAAAAAACAAAAAACACGGAATTATGCAGCGACCGCACTGTGCTCCATTAAGAACACAAAAATAAATAAATATTAATAAAATAAAATAAATAAATAAAAGCGGCATCCTGGGCTCTTGGCAGCGGGGAGGGAACGAAATTGGCTGATAAAATGTGGACGGTGTGTGATTTGAATTTTTATTCTCCTGTTAGTTTCAGAATGGGAAACCCCTGCTGTTTACATTCATTTTAACCAATTTAAAAATTTTTTGTTTCCATTCTCACACGGTGACACAGAGTGCTGGACAAGGGACCAAAAGACACGGCCGGAGCAGATATAAGAGACAGGAAGTAAGCCTATAGATAGACAAGATTTTCTATACATTTAAAGGCGGTAAAAACGACACTAAAAGCTATAAAGTGAGCCAGCCGGCAGCTGAGGAGAGAAAAACAAAAATGTCTCAATCGGAAAGCGAGGGCTTATACTGTAAGATCTTATATACATAATTTATATGTATTTAAATGCATTGTACATATGTGTATGTGTGTGTGATCCTGGGCAAAAGTGGTGCCTCGGCACAGTCTGTGGGTTTGGAGAATTTTACATGTTCTCTGTCTGGGTTTTTTGTGTTTCCTTGTGATTTGTTGCATGGCGAACATATAAATCAGATTTGAAGAAAACGAAACGCTAACTAGGAAAAGACAGACAATTTCTGACAAACGTGTCAAACATTAAGAGGACACGGAGGCAGGCAGACATCCGAGCAACACCGTAAATCTATTTAGCATGCGTTTATTTCGGAAAAAATGAACACGTCAAGCACAACATACAGAATATAGAGGCTAATAATAAATTCCATCAACAGTTTAAATGTGGGTTGCTGTTCTGACCTGTGGTTGCTGTCATTGTGCTACTTAGAGGTTTTTAGCGTATTCAGGTAGTCCTTCGTGCTCAGGTTGCCTTGTCTTTGGAGTCATTGCCAAAAAACTGAGATTACAAAGCCCTTCTGACAGTGTGAAGCCGGGTCCAGCGTAGCAGGTATACAGACAGAACCTAAATGGTACAACTTAAATCCAGTGCTGCTGACGCCTCGGTTTGAATTGAAATTCTGAGTCACGTCAGCCATTTCTCGTAAGGTAGGGTCGACATCTTGTCATGCAAATTTTATGGCTCGTATTGTATTTGCTCGCGATTCCAAATTCCTGTAAAAGGAGCCTTTGTGGTACGAGGGAAGCTTGTCCGCTGCATTTGGCCCGAAAGACCAAACTAGTCGCTTTAAATCAGTTCTCTAGCCAAATGAATGAAAAATACTGAGGTCCAGCTCTGCTCCTTCAAGGGTTTAGTAGATGAGAGGTCTGACACGACCCTGACATTCCCCTCAGGGAAATACACCTCTGGCCACTGAGACCAAGGTGATGTATGACCAGATTACGGCTCCCGCAATTTGGATGAGTGCAATGTTTACATTCTTCATTCTGAACAGAGCATCATAGGTTATTGACTAGAATGACATACTGATACATGCGATGGCAGATACTGAGAGTGCCGTTATTTGCAAAGGTCAATGACCAGCACAATCTATAGATGTTTCTCCCTCGAATGCAGAAAAGAACCCAAACCATTACACGGATTTCAGGCTGGTGTCAAAATGGTGGTCCCGTTAGAAGATTTGAATCCAACTGGGCCAAAGACATTATGGCATGAATATGCCAGCTTGAAGAAGACCACAGGATTCCCACCACCTGCACCCATCCTTTGGGTTAAATGTATTTCATTTTAAAAAGGGATCTTATTTTCCATCGCAGTAAATCATTCATAATGGCAGCATATTGGAAGAGGTGTAATTTTGTAGCGTTTATATAAACCATAATGGCTGACACAAAATTGTTAGGCTGTGGATACTGGGAATCTAGTGTCCAGAAAGCAAGCGGGGTATCAGACGTACTTCAAGCCCCGGGTCAGTTTTCAGAGATGACTGCTTTAAGCTGTCAAGGGAATCCATGTAGGAGCTGCATTTGGGGGTTATTGCTGTTGTCAGGGTGTTTGAGCTACCTGGAGGGAGACCTCCATTCCAAGCATGACTCTAGGGTCTAAAAAATAACCTACTAGCAAGATTTTGCTTTTGATGTTTGGACAAAGCGAGAAAATGATCAAAAAGTCTTCTGTGCAACATGTCATCCACGTTCCGTGCTCCTACAGCATTCTGACTCACAAAACTTTCTACTGAGCTTGAACTTGCACATACCCCAGGTGTACTTTTATAGCTGGCTGAGCAACCAAATATATTACCTGGTGGACACATGTCTTGCAGTTTGTCTCCAAACAGGGGGCTCACTCATAGAACATAGCATATAAATCTTCACCTGTGCTTAAACTGAATATTAAGCACCAACTCTTTTATGGTACTGTATTAATAATCATTAAAAGTAAATCATTGTTACAAGCAGGTAGCAGGTTTTCTTTATGATGCATAATTACCTACATATACATATATATACAGTACTGTGCAAAAGTGTTACTCATGCAACTTCAATGTGTGTTAAGAAGATTCTTATCTACCATCAGGGAGGTTTCTCATTGGTCCCAAATTCATTCTGCAGCCTGAGAATGACCTCAAACACCCAATCTCAGTCATACACAACTATGTTGAGCAAAAAGAAGGAATCCTGCAACAGATGCTATGGTCTCCACAGAGCCCTGTTCTCAACATGATCGAGTCAGTCTGGGAGGACATGCAGAGACAGTCAAAGTCTGCAGAACAACTGTGGCCAGTTCCTCAAAATGTTTGGAAGAACCTACCAACCTCTACCTTAAACTGCATGCAAGTTTGCATAAGAGAACTGATGCTGTTTTAAAGGCAAAGGGTGGTCCCACCAAATATTGACCTGATGGAGGTTTTTTTTGTCTACTGCACTTTTTAGAAGGTTTATTGGTTAATAAGTATTCGTGGCATTATTTCTGGAACCATCCTTGCTTTATAGCATTTTTCCCACAGGTGCCTAACACTTTTGCACAGTACTATGTGTGTGTGTGTGTGTGTGTGTGTGTGTGTGTGTGTGTGTGTATACATATATATGAAGGACTACCTGAATACATTAATATATAGCAACCATACAGACACATATATACATATATACACAAATATATACACATGTTTGTATATATATACACACTCAGTTCAGTTTTTCAGTCACTGCTCAAGATGCAAATAATGTGACCGCAGTGTGTCTTGAGATGACATGTAATTATATGAATTTCACAAAAAATGATGGACAACACCGACATCAGGCGGGAAACATACTCGGCACGCAGATGCCAGGGAACAGCTTCCGCAGGTAAAACGTTAGCAAATTCCCTCGAATCGTTTCCTCGTGTCACTAAGGGTGTCACATAAAGCGCACCTGCAGTCTTTTGTTCTGCGCATTTTACAAACTTGTCCACGACCGGCGGTGTATGTTTTCCAAGCTCACGCCAGCACGTCGCCTATCCACCGACTTGAAACTCACAGCGTGTTTCGTATTACGCAGTCAGACATAATAGAGGCTTTCAGAGGCGTCTCGGTCCTCCTTCTGTACACAGTTCCGCGCACATCCTTCCTCCCTTTTTCCTCCTAGAAACTGGATGTGAATTACGGGTGCAGAACCCGCCCGAAAAATCTGACTCCAATTAGAGCTGATCTTTTCATCGCCAGCATCCTGGAGAATTTTAAAGGAGGCATGAATAAGCAATAAACGCAGCAAGTTTCTGCAGCCTCATGCCAACAACCACACAATTGACAGTCAAAGGAGGTACGAAAATATCCACAGCGTTTGACTCGGTCTCATCAGCATATCAGTATCCATGGCGACAGGACCCAGTAAGTAAAAAGCGTACAGTCTCTTCCACCCCGGCTATACACACCCTTCGTCTTGTGGTAACCTAGAAACTTGTCCAAGTTCTGTTTAGAGGAAACTTCGGCATAATGGCAGCGCGTTGCTGAAAAGAACCCATTGAACTTGCGAATTCACCCTGGGCACCGCAGATCACAGGCCGATGCCAAACCGATGTGTTCGAGCAAAACTGCCGGCTTCTTTTCGGCGCCTTTTGAGGCTCCTCTCTCAGACGTAGTCGCTGCTTTCCGATCCGGGTTTCATCCAGTCGAGTTACCCCGGACTTTTTGCTCAGCATCTTCTTTTGCGGTTAATTTTCGGGACACCTTTGAATGTGAACGTGCGTTTCAGATGCAGCTGTACGTAAATAACACGCCTGTCTTTGCACGAGCTCCTTAAAATGTCTACTGGCAGAACAAGAAAGAGAAAAAAAATCTGTTTTTTACGATTTTATGACTTTGGCATCGATTGCTCTATAAATACATATTTTGAAGAACAATTGCATTAGGTTAGACTAAGCTTTTGAGTCTCTGACTGTGACCACAATGTTGTCTAGATGCATTTCACTGTTGAACGTAGGCTTTCATCCTTGAAAATGAAGTGATATTTTTACGCATTTTTTGGAATCGGTAGCGCAAAGTACAATGACTTTTTTTCCCGCAAATTGTCGTCTAGGTTCCAAAGAACCGGTTGCCTTTTTCCCAGGCTTTTACACATTACCTGTTGTAAAGAAACAGTGCGGTACAGTGTGGAAATGTCCATACCGTGGAGTTCATGCCTCGCAGAGAGACATGAACTCAGTAGGGAGAGAAGGGGATTGTTAAAAGTCCTGCTAGATAAGCCAAGAAGACCCTGAACAAAAGCAGTGATTCAGTGGCTGCCAAGACTTCCCTTTAGTGCTGTGAGATTCTGAGCTGGTCAAGGCTGACCCCGCTCTGGTCTCTTTCATCAGACCCCAGCAAACCTCCTGTTTGTTCTGTAGACACAGCCAAAAAAAGACAAACTTTGGAAAGGATTTGGCAACTCACCGGAACACTTGTTTCTGGGCATAACAGGCTTGACAGTCCTGGTGGCGGTGGTGTGTGTGTGTGTGTGTGTGTGTGTGTGTGTGTGTGTGTGTGTGTGTGTGTGTGTGTGTGTGTGTGTGTGTGTATGTGGGGGGTGGGGGTACGCAGCGGGCTGGAAATACCCGATAAATCCTTTGAGAAGCTCAAACTGATCAGAAAGAACGTCCTTCACGCTGCTGCGAAGGGAACGCATTTCCATGAAAGGGAAAAGCACAGTGTAAGGAAGTTTCTAGAAGGATCTGCCATGTACAAAGAAGGCACTCAAAGTAGGGAACAAGAGTGTAATTCAAATCCATTCAGCTGCAAATCAGCAATGTGACTTCAATGTTATCTACTCATTACAAATAGTCCTGCTCCAAAACTATGGCTTATGCTTAATTTCAAAAGCTGGCGTAAAGGTGAAGGAGTTAGGCTAGAGCACCAAGGTGAACATAAACTTTTAATCTTAAAAGTAGAAACTCGCTGGTAAGGTGTTCTGTTTTACGACAACGTACTAATGAAAATGACCGAGTATATGGAAAGTGCCCTTCATTTTTTTCAACCACTTATAACCTGGTGCCACTGGGGTGTTTTAGGTGTCCTAAATGCGGCTTTCTGATGCAATCCGTTCTTTCCAGAGTTGGTAGGATTTAACTTCTGTTTTGCTGACGTGCGTCCGTCCGCATCTGCATGCTGGGGGAACACTCCTCAGGGGGATTCCTGCCACTCTCAGGGTCACGACACTATGGATCTAGAAATCCATACTGATAATCAGAATCTTCTGGCTTAACTGTCTAAGGTCTGTTCCCCCATTCCTCCCCCCACCTCCTTGCGTAGAACAAATTCATTTAAACGGACGCGTGGGCCCGAAACCTTCATCGTGAAATGCACCTGCCTGCATTTATGGGAAAGGGTGTTAGCGAGGGATGGTCGTGGGCGATTGTTCTAGAAGCTCCTGGAACCCAGGTACTAATGTGACATCCCAGTGTGCTTTGATTGTGACGTAAGCAAGAAACACGTTCTTGGCTGGATTTTGAGCGTCACACCTCACATCTTGCTGCAGCAACTCTTGGCTGACAACTCGTGCCAAAGGTGTTTATTAAAGTGCCTAAACAAGTAATAGAAAGTGAACAAATACTGTGTATAATGGTGACAAACCATCTCCATCTAAAATCTACAAACACCCTCAGTAGGCATCTACTTCAACTTTTCACAAAAGAAACCTTCAAATAGACTCCCTTATGCCTCAATGCTGGACTGGACCATTCTTCATAAAAATGAGCAGCACAATCATACATACATGAACCACAAAGTAACACATGATAAGATCTGCAATATATTTTAGTTTATTTCAGTATATTTATACATGCGTTCATTTAAGCTTATGCTGCAGTTCACACTTATGATAAAATTTAAATTATTAGTGAAACCAAGAAATTACAAACACCCCCGACAATGAATTTTCCCCAAATGAGAACGTGCACCACAGAGAAATGCAGGGCCACCAAAGATCTTGAGGTTTTCAGACAGACCAGAAGGTCAACAACACTTATGGAAAAGTAACACGCAAGTAACATTCAAGCAGGACACATTACGCATAAGAGGGGAGAAGTTTGTGTGGTTCCGTCACACGCACCAGCTCCTTCAGGAACAGAAATATATCATTTAATGGGGGTCTGACTGACATGAGGTTTGCTGTAACTAAGCTGTGAAGTTTGCAAAGTAGCTCCAGCTTTTTGTGCACAATGTATTCCAATGACCGATCTCACACGAGGTTTGACATCATTTCGAGGAATAACTGCCGTTGCTTCTCGTGTACTTGTTGAACGTCATTTAGCTTCCGAGCAAATTGTTCAGAATAAAGTCTGCCGACTACAGGATATTCTTAGAACGCGTCACTGCTTTTTTCCATCAAACATAATTTCAGCAAGTTCTTTCTACAAGAGAATATAGCCGGTTCAATTAAAAAAAACAAAAAAAAAAACCCCGTTACTTCAAAAGGACTTTTGCGCTTAAACCCCTGTATCAGTCTAAGGGTGGGCTGTTTAAGGGGTCCTTAAATTTTACACTTATTTGGAAATGTTTAGCTTGTAAGGTCATACAGACAAAACAGTGAGCAGCACTGTAGCAAATGTGGGCTTTTAAAATGTCAGTAATTTTATTATTCTCTTAATAATAACACAATTCCATCATTATTTTATTAGTTTTTATAGATTTTGATTATTCAGCCCAGTAATATATACTGAATATGTCAAGAAAAGTCTTGCAGAAAATTGGTCTACGGGCTGAAAAAATATCGAGCTGCTGACTGCTGAAAATCTGTACATCTCCAGGGCAACAAGACACAGAAGCAGTGTCACTGTTGACCCTTTTCAAAAAATATCTTCAAGGAAACTGTTATAGATATTTATAAAATAGAGGCCTCTCGCTGCTGGACAAGATTTTTCTTATGGTTCAGGGTTCGAGTTTCCTTTTGTTGTCATTCGGCCCTTATAAAGATGCACAAGAGAGAAGAAAATGTGGTTTCTCCTGGGCCACCGTGCACAATACACCTCAGAATTCAGCCAGAGCTTCTGGTTGGGTTATGCAGTGACAGTCTTAGTGGTCATATCACCCACAAACTTGGTGATGTAGCCAATGACAACGACAGATGATGTGGCAGAGATGTGTACTTCTCTAAGTTCAGACCATCACTTATGTAGCTTAAATATCTTCCAATCTGTGTGTTCAAAGTCGCTCCTTCGGGCCAAACTTTTGTTTGTTTGGTGGCCGGTTGAGCTCCTATCAAAAGCAGCTTGTATACAGGGACCAGCAGCAGGGAGATATGATCAGACTGTCCCAGATGAAGGTGGGGCGGGTTTAGTGTCCAGAGTGAAACTCCCCTTTGCAGGACAGTGAACATGTTGACAGAACTTGGTACTGAGATGAACCTGGTTGAAGATTCCAGCATCAATAAAAAGACCAACCGAGTGTCCAGCAGCGTTTCAAAGTTTGCTGAGAGCATCAGTCACCGGTCACAGGGAACAAGTGGAGCGTTTGTACACCAACCTTTGTTAGACACGTAAGCCGCTATCTCTGGATTTCCCTTCTGCGATGTTTTTAACCGCAGAAAGTTTGCCCAGTTTGGCTGGAGAATCAGGGATGTTTTTGTGCAGCCATGTTTCCGTGTGAATGAGAGCACAGAAGTGCCTCATATCTCACCGTGTAGCACATCTTAGCCTGAGCAGGTCCGTTTTGTCCACATTGGCCAGGCAGAGAGATGGAATAACTAGCCTACTGATGCACCTCCTTAGTTGCAAATCGTATTCATTAGACGCCACGGTTCCAAGGAACAGGAGGTCTGTCTCCGAGGCAAGCAACGTGCCGAGACAGAGATTTTTGCTTCTCAAAACATCAGATTTTCACACGTGTAGGACACGGGGTGTACGTGGTCGGTGTAAAAGAATAATGAAAACTGAAAGACAAACAGTAGTTGGAACCAGAGAGGCTCCTCCATGCTGCCGAGCCACCAACACCAGGCGATCGCCAACATTTTACAAGAGATTAACAGATGTTTTCTGCATATCCATTTCCTACAGTCACGTTCTATTGCAACGAATCCTGTCATACATGCGTAAAACTGTGCTGCGTTATTCCATCTGTGCATCTTTAATAGCCACTTCGCGACTTGACGTCCCTTCAGCCTAAATAACCTTTCATAATGCAAGTCCAAGACAGATTCCTGCTTCCACCTGCCTGTTAGAAAAGAAACTGATGAATCTGAGTCGTTTTATGTGAAGTCTGACTTTCGGTGAGACGCTCTAGGTTGTTGTCTTTCATTTCCACGCCGCACCTGATTTTACAGAACGTGTGTAAACACCATTATCCTGCAAGCATCTTCTACGCTGCGTTGTACGGACACATCAGCCTCACATATTTTTGACCTTTTTTCTGTCACGGATATTGACTACTGGTATTTAAAAGACTGCTTAGTTTTCGTTTAATTGCGCTGCCCTCCGACCCGAATGTACCCGGCGGGTCCACGGGTACACCGATCCTCTGCCCTCGCAAGCCCTCATTAAAATGCTAGCTGCCACTCGGCATCTCCGAAATATCCAGTACAGACGTGATCCAAGACGGGGGTTCAAATTGGAGCGGAAGGCAGTCAGGTTGAGTACAGAACTGCTTAATTAGCACAAACCCTTAATGCGCAGGTACATATGCAAGGCTGGGGGGTGGTGTGGGTTTAGGGCAAAGCTCACCGTGGGGGGTTCACTGTGACAGCCAAGTGAGGCGCTTGTGCACCGAGAAGACATAATTAATATGGACACCTTTATAACACTGGGCGCACGCTTCAGTGGGTCCCTCCCCGGGACCGGCGGGTAGGGAGCCGAATCAGGGACCGCAGCACAAATGAAATGTCAGCGCCGCATCCAAAGTGCCTCAACGCCGTTGCTCTAGTCTCTCGATGCATCTCGCCCATCGCTTCTGCTCCTCCTTGCCCGACCTCTTATTTTCCTCCCGTAATGCGCAATAATGGGGGGGCGTGATTAGCCGCACTTCCCGAGCTCGCTAGACGGGGGGACCTTGGCTAGAATAAATATTTATGGTCTCGGTATGTCCCTGGGTCAAGGAGAGCGAGGCAGCGGAAAGCACGGCTCACGCCATTCTCACCTTTCCTGGGAACGAAAGAGGGAGAAGGTGTTACCTTCCACCGTAGGCGATCGTGTCCGGCGCCCCTTGGTCTTGTCTCGTCACGCCAACATCCCGTCTCCCCCGTGACCCGAGGAAGTGCGGCAATCCAACGGATCGCGGCAGCTTTTGAGATCCCGTGTCGCCTGTGCAGCTGTTGGATGTTTTATCAAAGATGTCAAGCGGCTCTACTAGGAGGAAGCGTTTGAAGGCCCATTAACTGTATTCTTCACAAGAAATGACCCCTGAGTAGTATATGTGCCGTTGACATTGTTTACAGAGGGATTACGATGTGATTCCTCGGTGACCGAAAGAGTTCATTTCTTTGAGACTCTGCTTTCAGGTCAGCTGAGCGGTCTGTGAAGCAAACAAGCAGCCTGTGCGATGCGTATTAAAACGTACATGTTTTGTGTAAGTATTTCTTCTGGTCCCAGTGATTTTCATTAATCTTCTCCACCATTTGCAGGCCATTGTGTTTACCCAGCATTCACACTCACCGTCAGTCAGGGTTGCGGCGGTCTGGATTCTAGCCCGGAAGCACAGCAACGCTGGGTATTAGGTTAAGTAGTTTACACCCTGGACAGGACATCAGTTCAACAATAAAACAACAATTTATAATTTTTATGTGAGTTTTAGGGCCATGCTGATCAACAGCTATTGAAGCACCATTGTGGATCGCTTAATACTAGAATATCTCCTCACACATCACACAGAGGTCAACACCGCTGCCTCTTCTAGCCTAATACAGCCATGTATTGACTCTGAAAACAATATTTCCTGCTACAGTACAAATGATGAGAAACGCTTTATGCCTAGTCTTTTGCAGTCTACCTTACCTCCTCGTACATCCCCAGCCCAGACCCTGGTAGATCCTTGTCACGTTGCAGAAAGAATGCAGACGTGCGCAGATACAAAACGAAGGACTCTGTTTAATCGCAAGAGTTGTTCCAAAGGCAAAGTCGACAAACAAGCGTTGATCAAAACCGGGAGTCGGTCCAATACAGGTGATGTAACAGACAAGGGTTAGAT
Source organism: Arapaima gigas (assembly GCA_900497675.1). Taxonomy (NCBI): domain Eukaryota; kingdom Metazoa; phylum Chordata; class Actinopteri; order Osteoglossiformes; family Osteoglossidae; genus Arapaima; species Arapaima gigas. The sequence continues at coordinate 305,034 of UFQX01000723.1, read as the reverse complement.
ACAAACGGAATCCGTGATCAAAAACAAGTCAAAAATCAGATCAGCTGTCAGAAGAAACTCTCGGTACACACACAGCGAACATGGAAATACTTCGCAAGGAGTACCTGGCAAAAACAGGTATATATACAGGTACATACAGGGAACTAGGAACAGGTGAGTGGGATTAAGCCTCCTGAGAGGCGGGGTCCGGAGCAGGGGGTGTGACAATCATACCATTTTCAAAACTTCATGGTCATTCATTTCATGCTATCATGGCCATAGCTAGACATGGAACATAGAACAGACATTTAAACACGTAAAACATAACCAGTTACCATCACAACAAATGTTCCGTTAAACAGTATAAGTTCAAAAATGGACACATGAGGTTGTTGGTACCTTTAAAAAAACCAAGTGAGTGCAGGTCCATCAAACTACAATAAAGTGAAATGAAAAGGATGGGTTCTGTGGAAGAACAAAGTCAAAGTCTGGTGGTAGAACCAAAATGTAGCTACTGTATTGCAGTGCAGTAAAAATGTTTGTAGAAATTGATTTTTTTTAAACTAAAGATTGGATAATGGTAGTTATCAACTGTGGTGACACAATGTAGTGCGTATAGTTGTGTGTAGCCATGTTTGTAAGACAGTCGCCCTCCTGGGGGCGCCTAGTCTGCCACGTTATTGTAATGCCAAAATAAAACCAACGCCGATAAATGAACGCCTAGTTAGGGGACAAGAAGAGATCTGCCTAAATGTCACTTTCAGTGTTTTTTTTTCAACCGTTTTAAAAAAGTGTTTTTTTTTTTTCAAAATAATGTGTTGAATAACCCTAAGCTAAGCACTTACCAAATGTTCCGGTCACAATGCATTAGTATGCGGCTGAATGACAGACTGTTTGAACCCCAATATCTGCTAGCTTAGCTTTAGCCCCTTTGACATCTCCAAATGTTATGCTTTTGTCATCAGGTTTTTTGCTCTTTTTTTGGCTGCAAATGGATATGGATTCTCCGACATCCGGGGAACAGATGATATTCTGGTGGATGTGCCTTTGACTGAATATCACTCTCATCTTGGCACCTCCTAGAGTAAACACTTTCTCTTGTGGATAGACAAGAACTTGTTTGGAACTAGGTCATAAGATTCTGAGAAAATATAAAATAAGTATGAGTAAGACCAGCACAAGAATCCTCGCACACAGGGCTGCCCTTGGCAAAGCTACAGGCTCCCTTCAATGTGTCACACTAAATTGATCTCTAGAATTCCAATGACAGGAGGTCCACCGGACAGTATCTGAGGAGTTCAAAGTATGTGGCAAAGCCCTGCATTCTCTACAAGTTAACTTTAGGTGCACATCTGTGCATCCATGTTTGTGCTTTTGTACAGCAGGGTATTCTTTCTGGAGCAGTTCAGGGCAAATATCTGTGAAAGGATACAAAAGCAGGGGTAGGGAATCAAACCTCTGACCTTCACCTTGCTGGCCAAAGCTTCTAACCACATTGTGACCTGACTACTCAAGAAGCATTGTTACCGGTAGTCTGCTAGTAATGATCCATTGTGGCTTCTCATGGTCACAACTTCCTGGAATCTTGTGGAATGATGCAAACGTTGGCTGAGAAAGCAGTTCAGGGATGGGCTTGAGAAGCAGGCTTAGTTCCAGTTTGAGTACTTTGGAGGTGAGCTGGTTAGCTCCCTGTCACCTGTCAGCCACGAGGAGGGGGTTATCCAACAGAGAGACCTAAATTTAAAAAAAAACAGGAAGTGCTGAACAAATGGCCTTGTCCAGTAAATTGAGCCGGTCTTTCTGTATCTCTCTATCCCTCCTCGGGCCCCTGCAAGGCGGCTCCTAGCTATAATTATTGAGCTACGGAGATCGGCGCCGTCTCCACAGTGTTCCCAGTGCTGTGTGGTAATGATGGCTTTTCAGTGTCCTTCTGGCAGCTTTCTGTCTCACTTTCCCTCTCGCTCACGGGGAGACGGATGGTTTCTGTTCTGTGCGTCGGTTCCAGAGCTTGCGCTTCTGCTGCGAGACATGTTCAGATGGCCAGATGTTGAGGCAACGCTGTCTTTAATTAAGGTGTTAATATCCCAAAGTGTTTCTAATGGCGTACCGGGCCTCAGACAAACTTTTTCCTGGTTTATTGATTCAATTTACTGCAACCTGGCAATGTGGGGCTTGCTGAATTAAATGCCGGAATTTTCTCTCGGCAAATAGCAATCCTCTTTACGCTCACGTACTCGAGAATCCATCCCGTTGTTACGTACCGATATATATTTCCACAGCCATTCACCTGAGTAATTTATACACAAAGGAGACAGAGACCAAGTCTTCAGAGAAGTCATCCATCTTCCTGTTGTCAATTCTGACCGAACTACGGGACCTGTTCTTGACCCCAGTCCCGATTCGGACCCATTCCTGTTAATAAGAGGCTAACTCCACTTGGGTAACGTGAAAACGGGGTTCTATTGACACTATTATCTAAGGCTGTGTGTGGGACAGTGGTGCGGGAACAGGTCCGAATGGGGATCGGAAACAGTTGCCTTTCAGGTTCTCTTGTCTCTCGCTCTTCTCTCCCCTAACCTATCGATTGTTTGCACATTCGTCATTTGCTGGTGTGTGGAGTTAATTCTTTACTGGTGTGTTTAGATGGTCCTGCCCCTCCTGCCTCTTCCAGGCAGATTTGAACAGTTGCAGAGACTTTGCCCAAGATGTAGCCGTAGACCATGAAGTTCTTCCTTGCGAAATACACATATGAGTGACTGTGGTTCAACGGCGAGGTGTTAAGCTGAGATTGCACTCATTTGAGGATTATTGATATGCATTGAGGGACCCGACACTGACCGTAGCACCAACTGTATAATTGTAAACACATTTGCACAATTATCCTTTTTCTCTTACTGTTCTGACAAAATAACCCATAAACTGAAATCCACTTAGTTAGCAGGAGTCCCTCATTTTAAGAATGAAGCAGTTACAATTGCTCATCCATGAAAGCCAGGGAGTCCATATTATACAATTATAGAACATAAAGCACAACCAAGCTAGAGCAGCCTTACAGGAACTCATAGTTTTCACGTGGACTCAGGGAAAGCGGTTTTGAGATCGTCTGCTCTCGTTGAAGGATGGGGAAGACTGTGGATTAGGAAAATAAATTTTTTTTTAATGACAAAAAGGAGAAAGGAGTGACTCACATAAGTTCACATACACAGCCTGAGAAGTTACAAACCCTGACGTGAGACCCAGCAGTGGCACAGGCCCACTCCAGCTGCCACCAGCATCATCCCACTGGAGTGTGACAGATTCGGCCGCAGCGAACTTGGATCCAGCCCAGTTTGGCGGCCGTCCTCTTTCTCTGATCAATGTGAGGACACGCACAGCATGTACAGGATCTAACCAGCAGCAGGAGATACCCCCCCCCCCCCCCCCCCCCCCCCCCCCC